>VWZT01015720.1:405592-538806 GCA_013397055.1 Pachycephala philippinensis | reverse complement strand
AATAAAAAAAATAACTTACAAAAAAATTTAAAAATAGGTATGAAAAGTGTCTTTTGAAAAACAAAGTCCCATCAGGCCTAGGATTTAAGCCTTCCTTTCATAAGCACCTTTTGGACTTACTGTCTTTGAAAATACTTTGATTATCACTGTTACCAGAATGTATTTGAAGGAATAGACTTTATTCAGAATATGATGGCATATCTCCAGGGGAAGCTGAGAGCACCAGCAAATGTAGTAACTGAGCAAAGCAGAATCATATTCACAAATTTAAAAAAAAAAGTCTGATATATTGATTTAAAAGATAATTTCCTCATGAGACCCTTTTACACTACATTATTTTGGTCATTATGGAACTTCTGATGATCCTGTATGGATAGAAATAGTGTCTTTAGACAAAGCTGCAACATTTTCAGATAATGTACCAAAAATTATACTAACAGAACTTTACGAAGGCCTTGCAATAGTAACAGAATAATTTTCTGTAGAAGAAAAGAACTTCAGAACTCCTTCCCTTTGGCATAAACTTAGTGTCATATACTGGTGACATCCTGACGAACTTGTCTTAAGACTCCGTTTTCCTATCACATGTATAAATCAGAAACATTGTTTCTGCGGTTGTCTTCACAACAGGTTCACACTCTAGATTTTCTTCCCAATATAATTTTGCTCTATTTGCATATTTATCAGTTGTGAGGTTGTCCCTTACTTAAAATTAGTTTGCTTTTATTAGATTCTCAGAGACAGTCACTGGAAATGTTACATTACAGCTCTTTATGACGTTGGCAGCAATACAAAGAGCAAACACTCTCCTGTCCCCTGACTTCTCAAACACAAATGGCCGAGTGGATGGGTGACAGTGATGAAGAATGAAGTTGGAATAGAAAACAAACCTGTTCAGACAGAAAGGCTGAAACGTGTTTCTTGAGCATAAGTGATTTTCTCCAGGGCTTCAATTTCATGACTTTTTTCCCCTTCGATGCAAACAACCTCCAAAGGCAGAAATGTGTTTATAGGAAAGAGGACACCTCACTGTGATGTCGATGATGTGCATGATGCAGACATTCATGATGGAAGACGAGAATGCCAAGCCTTAAGCTGTAAAGACAGCATTGTTGACAAGGGGTTATTTCTCACCTTTCTTATCATTTGAAAAGTATGTACTCAGATCAGCACTTTTTTAAATATAAAGAAAAAAGAAAGTAAATCCCCACATACAGCACAGAAATTATTCACTGAAATTGCTAATTTCAGAGACAAAAGAATACACCATCTAACATTTGCATGTATTTCATTATGTTTGACTGGCATATGGTGATCCATAAGCTTGCTGCTAATATAGAGCCTGTGTTTTTTAATTAAATTGATGGTCTTAAAAAAGGTACCTAGTCTCCTGAGTAAGGTATAATCTTTTCAATTTTGAATATTGCATGGTCTCACACCAGCGCTGCAGTAGTCCTAAAATTGCTTCAGCCTCTAGAAGTTGCTTCAGAATAATTTTTAAATATAGGCTTGTAAAATTATAGCAAAGGACAAAGCAAAACTATAAGCAGGGATTTCCCCAAGGAAAAATGAAACAAAGAACAGCGCAAGCTATAATTCAAATTGTCAATTAGATTTGACTCAGAGGAGTTTGAAAATTAGGTTTTTAATTTCTATATATTCCTTCCACTAATCTGTTCGTGAACTTTAGACTGTCAGCTGAGAAACAAGAAGAGAGGAAAACTAGACTCTTTTGAACCAGAGATTTAATAACTCCCCTAGGTCACAGTGCTCATTATAAAGGGAATGAAGTGCTGGTTCTTGGGCAACAGAGCAAACATCTGCATCCTGAAACAAGCCAGGTGCTCTAAATCAGGGCAAAACCAAGGCAGCCCAAGCAGCAAAATCTGAGCATGTCCTCTGTCTCTCCAGCCTGCCTGAGTCCCTGCTATGATTGTGTCTGCAGCTGGAGCGACCTCCCAACCGAATAAGCACACCTGGAAACACTGATGGGCAGCAGCTGTCTGGCACCCACAGCGAAATTCCCAGCAGGCATCAGGTGTTTGCCTGACTTTTCCTAGGGGAGCTGGATGCATGTGCACTGTGCAAGCTTTAAAATGTCATTGTTAGTTTGTGTGTCAGTGAATAACATTTAGGTCTTGAATTGAAATGACAGGGGAAAGAAACGTTCTGCAAGAGGTTCTGCTATTGGCAAAAATGCTTGCTGAATTTTTATTGTGAATTTCCTTTCTGTAAATCTTTCAAGCCTCTCTCCTTGTGAATAATAAAATTTTACCTTACAAACAGCTGAAAACTGCACACCTATCACTATAAGCAATGCATCGTCTCCTTTATATTCGCTTTCCCAAACAGTGCTTTACCAAAGTACAGAATTGATTTTCACATATTTCTTCAAATATTTCTGCATAATAGCAGTTCACATGAACTGGTTATCTGCTCTGTTCTTCCAAGTCTGCCTTTGCTCATCAAAACCATAAACTACCTGCCTCCTGACTCCTAAAATGAAGAGAAACATTCAAGAGAATATCTACAGGAGATGCCTATTTACACAGAGGTTTGTATACCTATATACTTTTTAATATCAGCAGTGCATGTGTAGGAGTATTCACAGCCCTGCAGATATCCTCATGAACAAAAGCTTTCACGCTTGAATGTTTGCAAGTCAAAGGCAGAGCAAATGCCACCAAAGGCTGCTTTTATGAATGGGGATCATGTGGTTTTATTTTACTCAAAAGGTTTATGCATCTGGGAGCTGTGTTGCATTGCTTGAATGGTGCATTTTTGCTTTGATATGATTTCATTCTCAGTTTGGTCCAGGAGTCATGTATTAAACACTTTCTTTCATTGGGTGAAAAACGCATTGGTTTTTCTCATACAATATTATCTGTGTCCCAATCCATAAATGCACAACAGGTATTTTACAATTTCTACAAAATCGCCTTTTGGGTAAATCATACGTAAGAAAGAACATTCCCCATGTGTCTGGGTTGTGCCAGGCATGTCCTCTTTTTACCTCCATAATGAATCTTAGGATGCAGGAAGTCCAAAAGCAAGCAGAAATCCTACGCTGTGTACATGTGTCATTTGCCGGATTCCCCCGGTAGTTTACAGACCGTACAGATGACAGTGCAAACGCAGTGTGTACTGCATCCATCTGACTGACTGTGTGTGCACAGCTGCACAGCACATGCACAGCACATCAGACATGCTGAGGCTGGGATGCACTTCCAGTTCATATGTAGGCCACCTGGGTGGTTCATGCACACATACTTCTGGCCAGGAAACCCTTGTCACAAATACAGCAGTCCTAATCTAATCCAGGAGCAGATCTGGAAACAAGTGCCAATCACCACAATTCTTCTGCTTCCTCCCTTAGGCATGTCTTTGGCATTGCAGATGAGAGATTAACTCCTACCTGTACACACTGAACTCTTATGTTTATCTGTTTTGTAACATTGCTATTCAAAAGGTTTCCCGCCTTTCCCAATTTTAATTTATTGTGACTTCAAAATTTATTAGCTCTACATCATATTTTAAAGGTGCCTTTAAACATGAAAGGAAGTATTTAATGCATTTATTTTCTAGAGACTGTATTTGGCATTCCCAAAAGGGGTTTCCAACTCCATGTTCCTAACCGTCTGAGAGATAGCAGCAGCCAGAAACCTAATACTTTCCCACAGGCAGACATGGTTCTAGTCCTGCATGCAGAGCCCAGGATCAGTCACGAAGAATCAGTTAAATGCAACATTTCCAGCAGAGCTTAGCTGTGTACTGGCAAAGGCACTCTGAAACCCTTTGCCACACTGAAAGCCTCCTGTAAATGATTTGGCTTGTCTTTGACCATTTCACTGGATTACTTGATATAAACACTAAGCGTTTGTTGCTTGCTGTTACACAGTCATCTCCAATTAGTCATCCACAAATTAGTGGTCAAAGTAAACTAATGCTTTGTTGGTCTTTTCCTCTGGTTTTGTGTTCACTGATGAGAAGAACCTGCTTGTTATGGATGGATGAGTTTTTCTCAGAATTTCTGCTTTTTCTCAGGATGTTGTCTACAGAATTGGATTGTGGTTTTAATGTGACCTCAGCTCTGCATTTTTGTACTGTAAAAGAAGTTCAGATGTGATTCAACCTTTTTCTACATTTGTACACGACTTTTAGATGAGAAATTTTTTTCTTAAATGGTATTTAACACCAGAGTATAAAGACATCTTTCAGCCTTAGAGTCACCAAAGCAAATATATTTGTCAGAATCACAATTATTCATCAGCCTTTCTGGAAAGTAAGTACCATAAAGTGTATGGCATTGCACCTAGATTTATATCAGCTGCTCATGTTACAAATTTAATTTTAAAAAACTGTATATGCACATACATATAAATATGCAATGTTTTTCAAGAAAATCATGCAGTCTGATGCAGCTTAATAAGCACTAAAACAGATGATATTACAGTAACATTGCTACAACTCATCCTACAAACTTAGAAGCATTGAAAAGCTAGAGCTACCAAGGCAATCTTGACTGTGATCCATATCTCCTTAAGTCACCTGGTTGTATTGCAATAGACCATCTGAACACTGTAAGTTAAAATGTCTGTACTACAGAGATGTGGGTTTTCTCTCAGAGATGGTACATTGTGCTCTCAGCATGTGCAGTGATGGTAGTAAGTCAAAGGATAAAATCAAGATGTTTTCTTTCTTCTCTCGGCAGCAGAGATTTGCAAGCTTTGGTAATGTTATTTCAGAGTTAAGGATAGCCTCAGTAGCTCCACTTCTTTAGATTTTCATCATTGCTAGAGCATATGATCAACAACATGGATATTTTCTGGAAAAGGTCAATCTGGTATGGCAGGAGGTAGGATACTTTAATGACTCTGATAGTGCTGCTAGTGAATACATAAACAGTAAGTGTTGATAAAAGACCAGAATTATTCTATTTAAATTATCCACTCTATTTTAATGTAATTTGTATCTGAATAGCAAAGGTTATTATCAGGTAACACCTAGTTTTATAAGGAAGTCCTCATAAAGTTCAGCAAGGGCTTATCAATGTCTGCAGGATCTTTTCAGCAGTGCTGAGTGACAGGAACATTGGAAATAGGCAAAAGTTAAGCACAGGAGGTTCCTTCTGAATGGCAGGAAACACTTTTTTACTGTCAGGGTGACCAAGGACTAACATAGGTTGCCAGAGAGGCTGTGAAGTCTCCCTCTTTGGAGACATTCAAAAACTATAGACATGGTCCTGGGCAACTGGCTTGGGTGGCCCTGCTTGAGCGGGGTGAACTGAACCAGATTGACCTCCAGATGTCCTGCCACCTTCAGCCAATCTGTGAATCTGTGATTTTCAAAAGAGATGGATTTTTTCAGCAGCAAAACTTTGCCATTTGTAGTGTCCCACCATTCATTTTAATCATCAAGTGCAGCTGTTCATAAGAGCTGTAACTTCAGGAAGGGACACATCAATGGAGAACAATTTTAAGAAAGCTCAGGTCTCCAATCCCTGCAGCTCACGCCCCAGGAGTTAGTCAGGCACACACAAGGCCCACTGCAGTGTTTCCCTCGTTGTTTCTAGCCCTCACGCTGCTGGCACGTCTGCTTTCTCAGAGGAAAGAGCAGCACTTACACGCTGTGAGCACGATGAGAGTGACCCGAGGGAATGGGACCCCAGCACAAAGAACATGCTGTTTCACTTAGACACTTTTTCAAGAAAATGAAAAAAACTTAAAACAACATGTATGCCATCGAAGCAGTTTCCTTTGGATTAAAAACAGAACATTAGACACATATTTAATCAGTTTTGCTGTCCCTGGGGGTGTTAATATTTGGCACTCTCCCCCTTTCAATTAAGAGCTGGTTCTCTAGTTCTTAAATAAAACTACTCAGGAAATTTCCACAAATGCTTTCTCATATAAAATGCATTTTCTGCAAAACTGAACTTTACTGCAAGGAAACAATAATATTCCTTGAAGTTTCTGAATCTTCACTGGGCAACACTGACTCCAAGAAAAACATTTTGGCTAGTTAAAACACTTCAGACCAGATCAGTTAGACCTTACCTCATGGTCACAAAAGCCAAAGAAATGTCTCATGGCAGTTTAGTTCAGATAATACATGCCCCAGTTCTTTTTTGCAAAAGCTTCCTTGTCTGAATTACACTATAGACATTCCTGAAGGAAATATCAGACCAGGTCCAATTGAACTGGGGACCCCAAACCACAGAGGAAAAAATGGGGATGCTGCATTTGAACTACAGTTCCCATGAGGAATCAAAGTCCCTCTGAGTCCTGAACCAACATTTTCAAGTAAATAAATCAAAATTAGACAATTTTATTTGGCACTATTAAGAAATTTAACTTCAGTCAAAGGAATTAAAAGGATCTGCTGAAATGCATTTTCACTAGTTCTGTAAAAATACTGATATTCATTGTTTTCCTCCTTTAAATAAAAAGACAAGTAATGTCTTGGGGTTGTTGTTCCACCTTTTAGTGTGAAGCAAGCTGTAACAGAAACCTGGCCTGATCCAGAAAGTCATCTCCCAGTTTGCTAAAGTTTAAGGTAAGGATGAGCCAACATCTCTTTCTTTCTCATGAACATCCCAGAGCACAGCATTTTATCCAGTGTCTACACAGTGAGTGAACTCAGTAATATGTGTGACTAAAGTAAAACTTGTGTGAACACAGTCTCCCAGAAAAGCATTCAGACTTGTTTAGGCAGTAACACTGGGCTTTTTCGGTATTGTGTTGCAGTAGTTTCTTGCCATTATTGCTCAGGGCCTGTTTCATGTTTTCTTCTGACTTCATCTGGCCAGAGCTTCCAGCCATAATTCTTGCTGTGGCCATATCTGTTTGATTAAAGATTACTTCAACATCCACCTTTTCACTTGAATAAACACACTGTGCTTCCAGTCTGTGAAGGGAAAGTAACTTAGCTATCTCTCAGAAAATTTCGTTTACTCTTTTTCCTAATTTTCCTTAACTCTTTTTTTTCTAATTGCTCAGCATCTTGTTTAAATAGCTGACTGTAGTCCCATGTGTCATGCTCTCATGCTAGTCTTAAAATGCACACACAGGAGAAAAGTAACTCCTGATTTCTACTTATCACTGACCTGGTTGTGTACCTGGGGACTTCATAAGTCATCTGGCCTCAATATCGTGGCAGTAAATTGTCATGAACTTTAATGAGTTTCCATGTCCTTTGCCTTGTGTTCCCTGCCTTATAGCTACAGTTGCTTTCCAATACCTTCTAACCTTACTAGGGCACTCTAACTTTTTATAGAGTACTACAATTCTCCCTTGACAAATTTACCACACAGGAATAAATTTAATATATTCTATGATCCAAAAAGTAATCTGAACTTTGACTTTTTCTTTCATAAAATACACAACTCTCTTGAGAAAAGGATTTTTATGAAGAAGTGCTGATATGTCCATTCTTCCCTCTCCTCCCCCCGCTTTTTGTTTGACAGAACAACACAAAAGCAAAACAGACAGAATACATTCAGATTTCAAGGCAGTGGACATAAGTTTTCATATTCTTCTATTTTTATGCCTTTTTTTTTCCTCTTTTCCCCCGTTTTTTCCCTAATCAAATTTCCCCCCCTTCTTTTTTTAATTTTCATTTCTAGAAATTTATGTAATCTGAAACTATGGTCAATTCTGAAAGAAGCAAAAGAAGCAAAAAAGTCTGGCATGGTTTTCCATAGGGAAACTAGAACCTGTGTTCTACTTTCTACTTTGTTGAAAGACAGAATAAAAAGCAATGAGTACAAAATGCATAGGACCTCACCGAGAGACAGACTGAGGAGTATAAGAGGAAAAAGAGATCTGTAAACTCAGAACTACTTAGGCCAAAGAAACTCATATGTATCTTCTTAAAAATAACTGCAGTGCAGTCAGTGAAGCTAAAGGAGTGGGATGCACTGGGGTCCTGGGGTCCTCCCACCTTGCAGATTGAGGTGGGAGCAGAAAGGAGCAGATGGTGACAGTGTCCAGAGGGTCTCAAAGATAGCACGAGGACAGGAACTCTCCCTGAACTAACCTTTGAATAATAACAGTGGCTGGGCTTGCAGAGTGGCTTTCTGGAAGGGGATCTAAACCTATGGCAACCCCTGATTGCAGTGATCCCCGTGAGCAATCCTGACTTAAGTTACTGACAGCAAGAACTCTTTCCATGCACTTGCCAACCTTGAAATCCAAGCCAAGTCTTCTTCCAAACCTTGCTCCTTAAAGCCTGGGCTCTAATAAAGCCACCAAGAAAATTCCCATAGATTTCAGTAAATACAAAATTTTACCCATTGTGCATTTGTGCTGTACCACCATTAATAAAAATTCTATGAGCACATTCAGTAACAGATGAAAAGAACCCAGTGCCCTTCTACTGTCCTTTGTTCTACATCTGGAAGGGATCAAAACCAGCAGCAGGGTCTCACTAGTCAGGGGAAGAACCAAACACTGTGTGACGAAATATACCCATGCAAGGCAGTGTTCTTGCATACCTCCTTTTCAGCTGAGGCAACAGCTAGATGATAGACAGCTAAGAGTGACACTCCTCAGCTTTCAGTAATCAAAGTATTTCAAGGGCAGGCAAATAAGAGAAGGTGATGTTCCCAAATTTTTTCATGCTATGCACATACAAGGACCTATCCCTCTTCACCTAGTGTCATCAGGAAGTGGCTCTCCAGAATTTATTAGACCAGTTCTCTAGTACATCAGCTGGGAATCAAGCTTCTTTTGTTTGCACTTTTGAATTTTAAAGGAGGAGCATACTGTTTATATGTTGACTTCGTGTGCGTCTGCATCTGTGTGTAAATCTTTGTAGAAAAGCTTAGTGTAAAGCTTGGAATAATCATTAGAATATCAGGCAATAGAAGCAAAAAAATCTACTCACTTCCTTCACTTCACTGAAAGAAAAGTATGACAAGGAGCAAAACCCAAAGCAATACTCGACCCTGGTTTTTGGATGCTGGCTCTGAACTGCCAGTGGCCATTACATCAGATAAGCCATGAGCCTAAGCCAAAGTCTAAGGCGTTATAAGGCCAGGAAGGTAAAAAGAATCAGGGCCAGTGCAAGCTTTAAAAGTCAGTAAAGAATTTTAAAGCCATATGCTGCTTAACAGGCACCAGGGTAGAGGGAACGTGAGACTGGAGAAATATGATCTGCAGATCAAGTCCTACTAACAATTCTGGCAGCAGCAACATTCAAAACCATCTGCAGCCAGTTTAGCAAACAATCTGGAACACCACCAGGAACAAATTAAAATAGTCAATCCTGGAAGTCATGAAAGTCTGTATGAACAAGAGCCTGAGCAAATGAAATGGTGTTTTCATGAGAATATCTTGCAATATTCTCAAAAAACATCAAAAGATTTTTTTTTGCCCTCTCTTTCATGTGAAGACAAAAAGCTGAAAGGAGAGTCATATGGGTAGGCAGAAAGAAACGCGTTTCAGCGCTGGAGCTCCAAAGCAATCAAAATGCCACAGATTTCACTGGCAGCAATATTAATACAAGTCAGGAAAAGTCCTCCTGTACACTGCAGGGCCTCAGACCCGGATATTCCACTACACTTTGCAGCACATGTTGAGTGCAGGAGCTGGGAAGCAAATGTGCTGAGAAATCCCACGGAGAGGGGTGTGGGTGAGAAAACTGGCTAGCATATGCCGTGCTCCGACATGTAGCAATTGAACTCTCACTACAGGGATCTCATTGTGCAGCACCTCCCCCAGCAAGTGAAAAAAACCAGGGCATGTGTGTAAGAGGTTAGGAGTTTAGGATGCGGTGCCAACAGGAAACGGAAAAGGGGAGACAAGTAGAAAAACAGGCAGTTGTGGAAAATGCAAGGAAACACAACTCCATTAATGCTATCCAGCGAGCATCATGAATTGTCTGGGGTGAAGAACAAGAGAGAAACCAGGGCCTTTCACAAAGGCCCACACACTGGACACAGCACAGTCAGGGACCTCTGTTGTGGACTAGATCCTCTCTTTTGGGGGAACTCCTGTCTGCCGTGTTTCACTCCAGGCATGAGAGGCATCTTCCCCCTCCTGCTGCTCTAGCACCAGGCACCGCCCTGCTCCAGCAGAGAGAGCAAAGGCCTTCCCACCCACTACTCCAACTCACCCTCCTTTTTAACCTGGGAAAGACAGGAAGGTTTTCAGTTGTGAGTTTGTCTGGATTTTTTTGAATCAAAATGAAAGCTGAATTCAATCCAAATCCCTGGCACTTCAGATTCTTGCTAGTTTAGCTGAATACCAGGAGCTATTGGAGAGCTCTTTTCACAGAGCAGTTTGACCCACCAGCACAGATGGAGACGCAGAACATACGATCTGGGCCAGGTTCTTGTTCAGATCCTGCAGGGTGTGAACAGGCGAGTTTCATGAAGTGTCTATTAAAAGGAACATTAGCATGATATTAGCTTGTTTTTGAGCAGCCAGGAGGACAACATGAGAACAAAAAATTAATTTCAGATTAATCGTGCTGTGATTTTTGTTTTAGTCACTCTACTCTTAGCTTTGTTACTTCAAAATTAATAGATATTAAAGCAGAATTGTGTCCACTTTAATTGCAAGTATAAGTCCTATCTTCTTTGGCTTTGACAGACAAGGTGAGACTGAACCCTTGGTCCCAGTCCTGAGGAGGGTTATGTTCTAGGCTTTCTGGCATAATAACAGATCTGTGATGGAGCTGGCTCATTCCCAAGCCCTGCTGCTCCTTTACTTTGCCCAGGAGAAGGGTGGTTAAGCTCACAGCAAGTCAGGGCTGATCTCACAGTAGGTGACTGTCTCATTGACATTGTCTTTCTGTTGGTTATGCCATGATTATTTTCAATCCAGCCCTAAATCTACAGNATATTTTCTGACAGTCTGGGGCAGAGAAGGGGAAGCCAAGCAGGCACCTATAAAACACCACTGCAATTTGTGCATCGAAGCTTTTTTTAGTGAAGCGGATGGCAGGCAGCACTCCGGGCTTATGAAGCTCAGAATAAAAAAACATAAAGACTGTTCCCTGGCTTTTTAATTGTCCTTTCTAAATCACCCACGGTATGGATTTGGGAATTAAGTCGTTTAATAGCTGACTCGACCGAATGGTTTTGATGATGGTTTTATTCACACGGAAGGGGCAGAGGGCCCGGGCGGGCAGCGGGGGCGGCTCCGGGCGGCGCTGCTCGCTCCGGGCCTTGGGGCTCAGGAAGGGCCCACGCAGAGCCCGCCGGGCCAAGGCCGGGCAGCCGGGCCAGGGCCGCCCCAGGGCAGCCGGGGAGCCGAGAGGGCCCGTGCCGGCACCCTCGCACACAGCCCTGAGCCTGGAGCAGCCGGACGGGGCTGGTGGCCGCGGCATCGCGGGGCTGGGCAGCTGCCCGAGCCCCACGGCAGGAGCCCGTCCCTGCGCTGCTGAGGGATGGCCGCAGAGCCGGGCAACGGGAGAGCTCGCTCCTGCCCCTCCACGGGGCCCCGAAACACCGACATGGCCAATCCCACCGAGCAAGGGAGCAAAGACAGGTTTGAAAATAGAAGGCAAGCTCCATTTCCATTGTCATCTGTATCCCAGCTCCTCATGTCATCCCCAAACTTCAGTCCATCCCTATACCCCATGGTAGCAAAGCTACTAAGATCACAAACCCACACCAGCTGGGATTGATACCAGAGTAGAACCAGAGCGCAAGATGTGAACCATGAAAATGCCTCGTGAAAGCCAAAAGTCCAGCTCATGCGTCCTGTCCCTGCCATTGTCCTCCCCTCCTTACAGGAAGAGCAAGAGGAATGCAGGGTTCGGGCAAGGGGGTCACCAAAGATGATGATGTATCATCAACAGGACACCCCAGATTTCCCTTCAGGCCCCCAGAGAGGAGGTCTGCCGGAAAAGACCTTCCTCTGGAGGTCTTCAAAGACCCTTGTCCTTCTTGATCACCTGCTTAGGGAATATAAGCACCGTGTTTGGCAGGACTGTTTCATTAGGTACCCACAGCACAAATCGACATTTCACAGACAGTGCCAGACCTACCATGCACCCTATTTTGCAAAATATTTTTTCCAAACTTAAAAATGCTTTATTCATTTCTACATCTATTTCTCTTTGAAGGACTCGAAGCCAACCAAATAAACTTGTGAAAATAGATGTGAGTATAATTTCTCATGTTTTCTGTAAGGCTCCCAATTCACCATAATATCTAACAGGCCACAGGAAAAAAAATATTTTTCCACAGCTTCTAAATCCCCAGTAAATTAATTAAAGAAGTAGAAATAAAGATAAAAATGCTTAATCACTTTTACCCAATATTATTGTATCATTTTGTTCAGGGCAGAAAGGCCAAGAACTTTGGAAAGCTAATAAACCACAATATTTAGAATAGATCTCATGATTTGTGAGGTATAACAAGTCCTCAGTAGAAAGATATAAAATGAATTGAAAGAAAAAGATGGAAAGGAGTAAGGAAGCCATAGCTAGAGTTCTTACCATTTTTATTGAATAGGATATCCTGCCTACAACTTTCAGAACAAAATGGCCAGCATAAAAGAAACCTGGGTTTTCTCACCTCTCTTTAAAGAATTGTATTTTCACATACTTTCTTTATATGTTGAGAAAGGATGAATGAACTGTGGATGTTTTCAAAGAGCGAGTGGATGACCAAGTAGGATTAGGCAGGGCTGTGCCCCAAGAAGTGATTAGAAGAGAGATCCCACACCTCTTAGATACACACAGAATTCCTCGCTGATCTTAAGAGATAATTCAGATTCTCATATCCACAGGAGAAGAGAACCTGAAGTCCTGGCAGGTAATTTGTGGACAAATGAAGTCAACACCCAAAAAGACACAAGCAGGTGATTGCAGCAGGAATACTCTGTGTTCATAGAAGCACTTCATGAATCGTGTGTGAAACTCTGAGGCTGAATGTAAAAAAAAGGTATTCTTTATTCTCTTTATACTTCTCTAGTGAAATAGTTTTATTTCTGGGAAGAAATACTGAAATAAAGTAAAATTATTGTAATTAAGTACTTATGAGCCTATTGATTAAGAAATAGACTAATCATGGTATTTCAAATGGAAAATTTGTTCAATGGAAGAAATATCCATTATTTTCTCATTTCAAAATTGTCCTAGTTTTCTGGCCCCCAGAAGGGGCAATTATGACTCGAACTGTTCAGAGGTCTGCTATTGAAGAAATGCATTAACCTGTCTCTCTTGTGTATTGACACCCATCAATCAAGATCATTGCTTCACCGTCAGTCACCTGGTGAAAGGAATAGTGCAGTGATTGTAATAGCGTATGATCGATATCTTCTGCTTTGAAGATAAATCTCATTCCAGCAAACGCCTTGTCCGCCGCCAGCAAGAGACTATTACTCTGCGAAAATATGCTGTTTCTTTCAGATTACCTCTTAATTAAAAGTTTATGGCTCTTCTGTTAAAGTATGGTCAGGAAGGCAATTTCTTATTTAAAGCCAAAGCTAACTAGGTCTGTGGTAGATACGGAAGGAAGACAGAAAAGCTGCTTCCCCTGGTCCTTGGCTCCAGATGCTGCCTCCTGGTATCCCAGCTATCCTCACACTCCCATTCTCGAGAATGGTGCTTCACACAGGCTATCTAAAAAGGCTTCTGATTAGCTTCTGACCTGTACCTGTATCTTCCAGCCAGATATGTCTTTAAAAGTGGATTTTCCGCCCTAGCCTAACTTTATTTAAATCAGAATAAAAGTTGTTAAAACCAAGAAAATGCTTCTATTTAAACAATGTAACTAATATCTCAGAAATTGCTTCAGAAAAAATATTTTGCAATTAATTTGAAGTATTTTATATAACGGTGTCATTATTTTTAATGGAAACTAGAGACAGGTTGGAATTTAAAAAGTCATTTTAGAATAAGCAACATGCTTATCAGTGTTTCTATGGACTCTTGAAATAATATTTTGCAAGAAATTTCCATTTCTTTTTTTTTTTTTTCTCACGTGCTCTAAAGATTCCACTGACAAGAGAGAAGTCCCAGACCTTGAGCTGAGTGAAATTTTGTCCAGCACAAAAATCAGTGACAGAAAATCTATTGCCTTGGATGGGGTAAGCACTAGTCTGGAACAACTGGAATTTCCATCACTGTAGTCATTCTCCTTGTAAATACTTCTCAGGTCAATACCATAGCCTTGCTGTTTTCTTATAAAGTCTGTTTTGTTTTAAAATGTTCCCCATAATATTGTAGTGTAGAAATATATTATATGAGAGTAGACTCAGTTAAGGACTAAATTTTTTCCCCATAGTTCTTCCTTTCTTGGCAGGAAATCTACATAAAGCTCACAAAAAAAGAGGATTAGCACCATGAAGTTGAAATAATTTATACAAATAGAGATGTAGAGAGAAGCTGTGGTTCTGAAAGCTTACAGGGAGTGAAAAGCTGTGTATCAAGTGTCCAAACTCTCCTTCCAGATAGCGAACTGGGGGCGATTCGTCTTTCCATTAGACAGTTTGCATGATAGATGTCCAATTACTTCCAAGATATAAATGGATATAAAGCTTAGAGTACTCTGTGAGATTTCAAGACAGCTGTAATTGATTTCAGTGGGAATTGCATTTATGTATCTGGCGGGAGAATTCAGCTGTTCATATTTAAAATGTAGAGTCGCAACATCCTAAAAAAATGTTGCAAGAATCTGAAAGAATGGTCAGCTTAGTTTTTTTTCTCAAGGGAGATAAGAATGCTGCAACTTACATGACATATATAGCAATAATTTGAAAAGATAGATATTCACATCAACAAGGATGTGATTTTTAAGTGCAGTGATGCAATTCAGATAGGAGGCCTGAATCTCAGATCAGAAAAGACAACTGAGTTTGTGCCAATTTCATTTCGGACAGATTTCTGAAAGAAATAACAAAAAACATTGGAAAGAGCTAAGGATTAAGGACTGCTGCTTATTTATTTTTCGTTGGAGCAGTTTGTTAGGCTGACTTGTGATGCCATCATGCCCCTCTGCAAGGAATGGACCTGCTTATGTGGTAATGACCCTTTGGAGTCAGGCACAGGCAATTTTGCCAACTCTGAGAAGAGTATTGCACTGTCCACCAGTACTGCAGTGAATTCAGTTTGGGAATGGGGAACCTGTACCTCCTTCAGTCCCACTCTCTTCACTTTTTCCTCAGTATGAGGAGGGGAGAAGCAGCAGCAGTGCAGACCCTGTCAGGGATTTACAAAGCCACGTGTTTTCTGGCTTTGGCAGGATGGCTGCAGGTCGTGCACAGAAGTGTGTGTAGGGGAGTGCCCAGCAGCTGAACTGTGCGAGAGCCAGCGAGATTAGCACTTCTTAGCATATGCATTTGAGCATTTCATTCTCAGCAGATGCCAAGTCAATGGGCACCAGGACAGGAACCAGTAGTTATTATTTTCTGCTGATATTTGTTTCCCAAAATAATGTACAGTTAGTAGAATTACTCGTTTCTGTCAGTATGGTTGGTGTCTGGTGGAAGCAAGTGCACCCTGTTTAATTTCAGACTTGCGAAGGAACTTTATTTCATGCTATGTTTTTCTTGCAAGAAAACCTAGACAATATATTAGAAGGAAAGATTTTCTGTCCCATTTCACCCTCTTACATTTAGTCAGTTGACTCTCTTTAGCTCACTTGTGTCTCACGAAATCTCCTTTGGGCAGTGGTAGCATAGCTAAAAGCTCAAAGATTTATGACTTCAATTGTTTAGCTTGCTGGCAATAATGCATCATGATAGAAGCAATTGTTGAAACAGGCAGCTATGATACCATTCTTTTATGAAAAACTGTAGCTGGAGATAAGGAAGGCAAAAGAAGTCTCTTGTGAATATTATTATCCTCTGGAAATTATCCCAAAAAGATTTGCAGTTTCTCTATAGACTGTGGCTAGAGTTCATTGATCCACAGACTATCATCCTGAATAGAGATTAAAAACAGATGGCCGTAGATCTCGGCTTGGCTACAAATCTCAAAAGAAATGAGAGGGAGTACAGTGGTGACTGACCACAAATGAAAGCATTGAAGGGGTTCTTTTTTTACTTTAAGTCCCTATTTCATTCCTCTGTAGTTTTATACAAAGTCCATTGTACTTAAAACTCAAATAATATCAACACAGAGAAGGTATGCAAAGTACACTGAAGTAGATCAGAATTATACAAAGTATCCTAAAAATACACTACAAAGTCTTTTATGTGGGGCCTTTGTTAGGTTATTGTGCTGAAGCAGTGCATTGTCAGTGAAAAGGGTCTTTGTATAAACTGACTTGAACTGATGGTAATCTGTTTGCTTTAGTGGCTCAGGTCAAGTGAAGAGTAGGTATAAATTATGTGCCCTCAGAAAAGTGATAAATATACTCAAGTTAAGACAATACAGATGATGAACCCCCGAATATTTTGACTGTCAGGCCAAAATCCTTGGTTTTATTTAACATATGCACATATGCAGATTTGTTAATATAATAAGAAATATCAGTCTTCATGCAGTCTCATAGACCAAGATTTCCGAACAACTGTTTTTATAGTTTTTAATTTCTATTATTACACAGTGCCATTCAAATTTTTGAGTAATAATTTCTTTTTCTTTCTCCTTTGAATTAAATTAAGGGGAGAGCTGAAATTCTGGTATTTCTCATTAAATAAAAATTCCAGAAATCTTTAGTACATGCTGGTTGAAGCAATCTATTTTGGCAATCTATCTAGTGTTATTGTATTCTAATCTCAATAATATCATTCTAGCAAAAGAAAAATCACTCTGTTTCAAATTGTAAAAATTCTTGAGATTCCAGTTATAATTCTAGATATTTTGTTTGGGCTTTATGTTATGTTAAGTCTCCCTTACATATGGCGTGCTATTCAATGCATTTGAATAGGATAGTAAATGAAACCAATTGAAGAATAAATCAATTTTGGTTTTACTTTTTCATCATACAATTGCTCAAAATCAGTAGATTGGGTATTTTGAGAATAATGAAATTGCAATTTTATCAGGAAGCTGTTTCATGAAATTGTTTTCTGTTTCTCTCAGATAGGAAGTCACAAGTCTGGTTAGTCATTGAAATACCCATAGAGCTCATTATTCACTTTTAGTTCAGCTTTTTAAAACGTTTTCAAACACAAATTGAGTGCAAAGAGTTTTCAGCAGGAATCTCCTTAAATACCAACATTATTGGAATCAATAATTTAGTCATGATTACATAATGAATGTTATTGTTATAAGCATTTAGTGTAAATAGAGCATTGTTTCTGTTCTTAGATTAAGAGCATTTTTATTTTGCATTTCATTCCTGGTAATAGAGTTCAAGCATAGCTGTGCATTCTTCAAAGTCACAATCAAAGAAGTAGAGAAACTTTACAGGTCTGTTGTTCAAGTGTTAGTAAGAATTAGGTGCAAAATACTGACCAAAACTCACCTTTTAAAAATATTGACAGTCCATGAAATACATGGATTAATTAACCCAGTTGCTGTTTATCATTAATGGATGATGAAAATAAAAAAAATCTTAGCTCAGTATGAGTTCGTGGAACAGCATCAAAGTATTAAAAGGGTGTCAGCCATTCGCAATCTGCCTGTGTTAGCATCTCCTGGAATGGGAAACAACTTGGAAACACAACACCACAGAAGTTTTGGTCAAGACAGCCCCATCTTCTGAATTAAAATCTGGATCTTGTAAGCAGCTAACATCGGATGCGACTCAGACTGAGCCTTTGGAACGATGTTAAGGGTTTTCAGCTGAACAGCCACTCAGGCTCTTATCTCCCCTATATTAAACTTGCTTTTCCCTGGTAGATTATAATTTCATTTACATCATTGTTATTCTCTTGCAGCATGGAGGGATTTAATTCTCATTTACATCAGGCTAAATTGGCAATATTCCATCAAGATATTTTCCCCAGTGAAAGATTATTTTGCAATTAACATGAAATTTTACTAAAAGAATTTAAAAATGTTCATCCTTATAATTAATAGTACAAAAATTCAAATAAAAACTAAATATTTTTTCTGTTGCTGGTGGACAAAAAGCACTTCGCTTTCATGTTTCGGGTACCAAACCAGTATAACTGGTGGAACAAGGGGCTTTTTTAATCAGAACAGTTTCTTTCCCCTGCCCAACCCCTTCTCAGAGAATGAAAATAAAGGGTTTTTTCCAGAATAAAATGTAAGAATTGATTCGTTCTGACATACTTACTCTCTCTTTAACCAGCTCTGCTTTAGGATGTGGTTGGGTACTGTCAGAATTCACTTACGAGGCAGGGCAGGGAATATCTCAGGCACGTCAGCGCTTCTTAAGGGTTCAATCCATAAATTCGGCTCCTTTTTGATGATGTTTTTTGATGGCCAATGAACAGATCTCAGGGATGCTCTGCCTCTTCTGCCGTTTTAAGACCTAGTTCCCCTCAAATCTCAGATTGGAGAAGACAACACTATTGCCTTTATTCCAGATTTGACTCCACAAAAAAATCATTACAAAAATTATGACAATTTTGAAAACACTACCTCTGATAGTAAATACTCCTTATTTTCTCTCCTTTGATTGAGTTCTGATGTAAGTTAGACTAACTAAACTTTTTAAGGACCCTAGCAGAGAAAAATTTAAATGAATATATCAGTTTTGAAGTTATAATCCAATATGTAACTTATCTTTCAGACCATAAAAGGAGACCAAGAGACTGCCTGTTTCTAGAATATTGTACATGTGTATGTATAGGTTTCTACTTAGATGACAATAAACAGGTTCCTCCAAAATATGGAGAGCAGTGCTTGTGTATTTAGGAAATGGGAATGTTTTGAAATTAATGTATACAGGAAGTTACTGCTCTGGTTCAGTAAGTTTGTACAAAGAATGCTAAATTGGATGTGGTAATCCTATGGCAAAATTAATTCCCTTTTCATCCTCATGAACTAACGTAACTCTACAAGTCTGTAATTGTAAACAAGAGGTCATCTACACTGGCTGAACAGAGTTTGAAAAATGGGAATGCATAATCCATTGATTGTTGACAAAAAAAGTTCAGACCTTCTACACAAAACACTAGACAATTTAAGAGTTCAGCTACACAGTTTTGAACTCTGTGGAGGAGCTGGACAAAAATGAAAGTATTTCATTAAAGCAAATGTAAGCCAAGTTTGCAATGCCTCTTTGATTAGCAAAAATGTCTTTCCATGTTATGCCTTAGAGTGCTTCCTTAAGGTCCCATTTCCCTAATTTTCTAAATGTGGTCTTATTAACTCTTCATGTACTGACTTGTCACTGGTGCAATAATGAACACTCTTCCTCCCTGGCTGTGTTGGTTACCAGCTGCAAAACACATTCATGATTCTCAACTGCCAAAGCAAATTCTTTTTTATTCATTCTCCTTTCTTATAACTTTTTCTTGTCCATTTGATACAATGTTATTAAAAAAACCCAAACAAAAATGTCAGATCCCTTATCATGCCTAGTGCTGTTTTCTTAGTGAGGATTTTTCCCATTTGTATTTCCATGCTCAGGCAGAACAACACATGAAATTTGCATGGAGATCTCAGATGGGAGTCTGAATAGTCTCCGAAGGCTCCACACCTTTCTGATCAAGTGTCTGGCTCAGAATACCATTGGTACAGTTAAGAATTATTTTGCAGAAAAAAACTCCTCTTCAATAGCCCAGACTCAAATCCTGAAGTGTTGATTATGTGAACAGTGAATGTGAACAATGAATCAAAATATCCTGCTGTTAAAATGACTGTTGTATCACCATATTTTCGAAGATAGCCACTATTTTTCTGTAATTTACCATGTCTTACATGCTGCAATGCCGGGCAGCTGTTCAGCCAAGAGCGGCAAGGAAGGTTAACTAACAGTTCCCGTCTCCAGAAGTCAGGTGATATTATTGATTACGCCGTTGTATAAAGAAGGAAACAAGGAAGCCACATTAATTTTAATTTTTTTGAATAGCCATCATACTGAAGGGTCAAAGAAGAAGGAATGCCTTATGAAAACAAGTGGAAACGTTGGAAAGGAATAATTATTTACAAGATCAGAATGGAAAAAAATACAAAAGGAGTTGTGTATTTGTGTATGCTGTCAATGATATTACAGACTACAAATTCTAGGATGGAGTGAGATGTATTCAGAATATCTGCTTTGCTTCAGAATAGAGACATAAATGCTTAGATATAAAAAAAAATGCAAAAAAATTGACAGTAGAATCAGTCTTACTAGCCAGAGATGGTAAGTCATAGCTACATATATCTTCTATGGGAATGACACACTGGGAAATATAAACTATCTAAATAGGGCTCCTATTTCATTCTATGGACTGCCCAGGGAGTTGGGTAACCTTTACTTCACTCACTGACTGGTCTTTTGAATTTAAACATCTGTTGGACATGCAAGTCCATTTTAAGCACTATAGTGGCTGGTTAGAACATGTCTTGTTACCCCTAACCAGCTGTGTGACCAGCTTGAAGGAGAATGTTCCCTGCAGAGTCCATTGGCAAAACTAGTGTAAAACAATCCACTGCAATCTCTGTGTGCAGATACAGGTCTGGCCAGGGACAGTGAATTAATTCTTTCTAGGACTGGGACAATGCTGGCAAAATAGAGAAAGGTTTGCAGCAACTTTTGTTTTCTTTAGCAGTGTTTTTGTAGGAGGCAGTCTAGATGTGGACTGACATGCAATAATCATTGAATTCATCCTTTTTTAACAAATGCAAAAAAGCTAAACTTGGTGAATTTATCATATTTTTGCATTTATTGCGTTGTAGGAGAAATCAGATGACACCACAAATGAAATAATTAGAAAGTCCCCCACAAGAATTTTAGGGGATGGAAGCATTTTCAATAATAGAACATTTGTTCAAAGGCTTTTAGCAAAACCTCTTCCTCCTTTTGGCTTTACATATATTTTGAATCACAACATGGCTGGTTTACCCTTCTACGCTTCTACTGTCACTGTTTTTGTCTGGAAATATTTTTCATCGGATAGGAGTGTCCTGCAGAACCGTGAAAGAAAACATTTTTGCTCGTTTAAAAAAAAAATCCAAAGGTTTCACTGTGGAATGAGAAAGGGTCTGATGACATTTTCTAGCAGCTAGCAAATCATGCTGTCATGCATAGGGAAAAAGCCACTAAAATATCCCCAGCTAAAATATCGCAAAATTATGTAGAGCTCAATCCTAGGGAGCCATCTGCCATGTGAAAGCTCCACTGATTTCTAAAGGCGTTCATTGCAGGCAGGTTTGCAGAACTGGACGCATAATTTGTCCCTTTTAGAAACCATAGCTGTCGAAAAGAAATCCTCATCAAAAACACAAATGGCAGAGGATGAAAAAAAAGTCTTTACAATTGGGAAAAAAATCCCCACCACATACCCTCAAAAGGAGCTCAATGGTTGAAAATGCACCCCAGCTACAGGTAAGAAATGAGCTACTCGTGGAAGGCCTGATCCTGCCATGTATGTGCATGAAAATCTCACTGCTCTCAGGGAGTTTTCTGTTTTGAAAGTGTTCAGATAAGGTTCATCCTCAGTAATTGTCCTTTTCTGAATTACCCTTTAAAAACTAAAGGTAAGTAGTAACAACTGTTAGGGAAGAATTTTTGATGTACACTACACATATATAAAGGGATGTGTATATGTATAAAGGTATAATATTTAAGTATTGCCTTCTATTTTGTAAGAAAAAACCGTTGGAAATGGTTTAGTGGGTCCTGCCTTGGGACAGGGAGACAGAGAAGCAGCTTCTCAGGACCTTCTCCCAGCTCTGTGTTTCTGGAAGCACTGAACCTCAAAGTGGAGGAAACAGTCTGCAGAGAGGCAGAAGGAGATGTTTTACAATTGCAGCCTGATGAGCTCTTCAACAACATTAAACACCCACGGAGAATTACTTTAACACAAATACTAAATGAAAAATCTTTTATGGCAGTAGTGAAAGCAAAGCTTTTGATATATATATATATATAAAATAGATAAAATTCCATTAATTTTCATCTTGGGACAGACGTTATATTTGAATTTACAGACATGCCAAATGGTAATTTTGGCTTCCAGTCCTTGAGATGTGACTGATCTATTATGGGTGATAACAGCATATGCTACTTTCTGAGTCAATTTCTATTATGTCATGAGAAGCAACACAGCTAGTAATGGAAGGCGTTTTTGCATTAGCTAAAATAGCAAATGAGGTCCATAACACAGAAAATAGGTGGGTTCCAAAAGTAGGTTCAATATTTGAGATGGTTGTCAAATTCAATACTGAGTAAATAAGTCAACAAAAGCAAATCTCACATGAAAAATGAGCATGGCATGTAGTACAGATATTTTTTCTTTCATTATGTCAAAGGGTTGCATATCTTGACAACTTTCTTTAGCTGGTTATGCCTGAGAGAATTGATGGAGACATTTAGCCTTTGTGGGTCTGTGTCCGAACTTGTATGTCCTGAGGAGGTAAGTGGCTGCTTGAGATGCTGTGGAGCAGGGGTGAACAGCCGAGAAATGGGAGCATATGAGTGCAATTTGATGGAGCAGATGTTTCATCCCAGCACTCCACAGCTGCCTCAAGGCTTTGTCTGGTGTCAGCCCTTTCCTAAATGAGTTTTCATAATGAATTTATCTGTTAATTGACACATAAAAATCTATGTTAATATAACATTAAGGACCTATCTTATATTTGCAAATGCCAGTAAACTGAGGGGGGAAAAAAAAAAGCTTAAGCTTGACTGTCACCAAAACTTACCTGCTGTGTTCCATGTGGGAGCAATCACTGATGCAGAAATGCTTTACATGCCGCAGAGTTAAACATCACCTTTTTTTTTTCTGTCTTTTTTGACAACTGTGTGGGCAGAGGAAGTACCTCCTACACCTAATAAAAGATTTTGGCAGTTGCTTATGACTTTAGGTATTAGAACACTTTATGTGCTTTTACCCAGTGTCCAGACTTGTGGCTCTGGTGACACCAGAGTTGTCTGCAGCTGACCAAACTAAGCAGTGAGGCATTTCCCTTACCCCTTGCAGAAATACAGAGATGCTTCTCATTGATTTTTCCAGTGTGTCCATCGTGTTGACAGCAGAGAGCTAACATATTGCCAGTCCACATTTCATGCATAAGCTAGGGCAGCTCCTTCAATTAAATAGCCCAGGTTTTGCCATATGATTTGAGAAATCCGGAAACAACTTCCTCCTCAGGCTGACAAAATTCACATCTACCCCATTTTACCTTCAGGGCAATAACCTTCCTATTGGTGGATGAGGATACCTTACAACAACACTATGCCAAAAAGAGTTCAATCCTTAACTGGGCTGACTGGCAAAAGGACACACTGTATTTTAGTGCCTGGGAAAGTCATAGGAGTGAGGAACTTCTATGTACCATTCCCTCTTCCTAGGACAATATATATATATTTAATGTCAAACCACCATTACAAAGACCAGACCCTAGGAACTTCTATCACCAGCTCATGCCGTCTGCTGTCTTTGCCCTTGTCACCAATGAATCTGGTTGCCCTCTTTTCTATGCAGCTGGGTAATGTCGACAGGAAGGAGAAATCATAGAAGGGTTAAGGTACCTTCCTGACATAAGTCCAGACTTGGATACAGTAGATTTTGGCAATCTGGAAATACTCAGTTCAAGTTCTCAGGCCACACCTTGGCGCACACAGCCCAGGCAGGCAGGATGATGCCATTCTAAGCTGAGGACCATGTTAATAAAGACAGATTCAGCAGCTGTCCAAACCCACACGTATCAGGAGAGAGACAGGTATCTCTCTCCTGATAAAAGGTGCAACAGTGTCTCTGCCTACCCTTAATGCTTAGTTGCCCGGTGCTAAGTGGATCACAGTTGTCCTCTGTGTAGTGCCTGCACATCTCTGGGGCAGTGCATCTCAGTGCAGCTCTGAAGAGTACTGAGGGTACGGAACTCTACTGCCAGTACCTGGTTTGGCCTTCCCCTGCACAGACAGAGTGGAGGCACCCACCAAGGCACAGGGTACCACGTTCCCATGAAACTCTACCAACATTGCCCATATCTAACTGTTGATTAGTCCTAAGGGACTGGTTATTCTATAACTGTTATCCTAGCTTGGAATTAATTTTTTAACTGAAAGTGTTTCCCCTTTAACTTTCTTTCTTTTTGTTGCACACTTCTAGTCCTGTGCTAAATTTTCTTTGACACACTACATGAATGGAACTGCCACTACCCCAGGTGGATCCTGGAGAAGTATCTGACTCGTGACAATGATGGAGAAATAATTGAAATGCTTTGAGCTCAGTGTTTGCATGGGCTGCCCATAACATGGAGGTGGCAATACTCGGGGTACACCTGTTACTCCTTATGGACCACCTGTCTCACTGAAAAGGTGTAGTCTGTGAGGCTGGAAAGAGGCAGTACACTTTTTTATATGTGTACTTCATACTTGTATGAATGAAACACCTATAAATGCTGCATTTTGTCTGAAAAAGATATCTGACTCCAGAAAAAAACCCAAACAACTCTTACCGATATGAAGTAATTGAAATGCTGCTAAAACCACATTAACAGGAACAATGGCAGTGTGGGGAAATTATCCTTGTGTGAGGCAAACTCCACTTTGGAAGAAAATGACCTTGTGTGGTGATCAAGGGCCTGCCAATAGGAATTGGTTCAAGTTTTTGTGGTCTGCCTCCCCTTCATCCAGCACTTCCATGCAGCCTGACATCTCAGCTGCACCTTTGCTCTTCAGCTTTTTCATTCATGCACAATATCACAGTCTTGTTCCCTTGAGTCTCTTTCTCCTGTACAGCCTCTTCCCATATCCTGCTGTCCACCCCAGCACCCTTCTCCTACCAGTCCCATGCATGACAGTCTCACAGCCCACCAGCATCTTAGCCCTGGTTTCCAGCTCTGCATCTGCAGCATCTCACTTGTATTTCCGTCAGCACTGCAGCCACTAGTGCTCTGCAGTCTGTAGAGAAGGTTGTCTCCTGCTAGGACAGAGGCAGAAGGAAGGAGCAAAGTGAGCAGTCCCCAGGTCTGCAGAGGATCACGGGTCACCTACAAGTCACCGTCTCTGTTTCATGGGATTGAGAACTGAAGACAAGAGGTATACTGGAGACCTATGAAATCGGGGCAACCATGGAGCCAGGTCAGCACCAAACCTGAGCTGTGATCAGCAGATTAAACACAATTTTATTACTAAAAATAAGATTTAAATTATCACAAATTGCAGATTGCAAACGTAATATTCCAAAACATGTTTCAAATCTGGTAGCACTCCAGAACCAAAAAAGTGCATTTTTTTCCCTAACTGATAAGTTAGGATTGCTCTTGTTCTTTCAAAACATGTCTTCCTTTATGGAGGTATTCTGAATTAAGAATTTGGCTGTAGGAACCAAGCTAAACCAGAAAGTAATGAAATTCCTGAGATTAAAAAACAGTCACAGAGAGAAGAGAAAAAGGAACTTGAAGCAAAATGCTGAGAGTTTTTGAAATTATTAATTTATACTGGAGTATAAATTACCCACTCTGTAGTATCAACTCACAATTCCAGTACTGTTGCCTGCAAATTGAGAGAGACCTCATTTCCTGACCCAAGAAGCAGCAAACATTTTTGACTATGCTACCTGAGCCTACAAATGAGAGAAAATGTGGAAAAAGCACCTTCCCTAAAATCTTACAACTATTAGTTGCAAGTAACAATTAAGGTTGTGGATAATTTTGCCTCTCAAATGGAATATAAAACAATGTGTCCAAATTAGTGGGATATAATTTGTGGGATTTAAGTGAATGTACAGGGTACAGCGCAATTCAACATTGTGGAGTTTCCAAGAATTCCTAAGATTTTGCTGCATTTTTAAACTGCAACAGTATCACAATCAAAGCACAATGGGAATGAGAAATATTTATCATCAAGTCAGTCAGTGCAACATGAGCCACTCTCTTGGTTCTTCTTAATAATTAACCACCTGAATGTATCCAGCACAAAAGACCTCTTTATTGGAAAACACATGAGAGAAAAATTAACCAAGCAGCCATGTCTCTGCTTCTGTATGTCATGCTCTCCAGAACTGCTGTGGAACCAGAGGATTCCCAGTAGGGAAGGAGTTGCACTTCAAGTTACCTTTCAAGATCCTGGCAAGAGCTGATCTTAGGCTTCCACATGCCCATTCTGGGAATAAAAATAATGATATTTTCTCAATTATCTCACTCCAAAGTGAGATAACTTGGAGGTTTCCTTGCTCTTGTGTGAGTGTAATTGGGAAGAATAGCTCTAGAAAATAGCCTATGTCATTAAGATTAACATTAAGAATATTTAGCTGTCTAGCATCTAGGAGTTTATGGCACCATAAATTGTTTATACTTTTGCAAGCCACTGTAAAATCAAAAAAATGTGGAGGTTGCATTCATTTTGGTAGAAGCAAATTCTTTCATAAATTACCAGGCTTGAAAAATTAAGCTGCTGCTCTCAAGGCCAAATTTTTAAAGGTACGTCAATCCATTTTTCATTAATGCCATCACAGTTATTGGAAGGTGGTGGGAAGGTTTCCCCATGATTTCCTCTCTACTGGGGTAAGCCACAGACTGTATATAAGCAGTGCCATCAGTATGTGCCAATTGGATATGAGGTGCACCATCTGTAGATGCAAATGACAATTAAAAAAAGACGTATTCAAACGACTGTGCATGCAAAGAGGCAATACTGGAGAAATTGGACCAAGATTTCTGTATTTCTTATAGAGGTAAAAATGTCTGTTATATGCCATACTCCTGTAAGAGCTGTGAGGAAATAAAACTTCTGAATGTAAGGCAATTTCTCTTTTTTCATTGTTAAGATTTAATACATTTTGAGGTTGAAGAAGGCAACATATCTCATTACAAACTGGCTACTACAGAATGTTAAAAAAAAATAAATAACGAGGGCATTTTCCTCCTTCTACATGCAAATTGTCTCATATTCCAATTTATTTCAGTATAAATTTATTCTTGCATATGCTAATACATAGAATTGAAAAAAGAAAAAAATAATTAAATGCATTATAAAACATATGGAAATGCACAGATTATGTGATCTTTACTAAAAATCTATCTTAATGATGAAGGCACCATTTAGTATGCACTCTGGAACCGTGCTCCTTCATTTATTTATGAGTTTCTGTAGACAAAGAAAGTATCTTCCAAAAATAGGAATACCATATTTTCAAGGCATACTGTGTATTTTATTTTTGAAACTAGTAAATGTCAAACAGTATTCATACGCAATATTGACACATTAATGTTTTCATTCAACAGTGAAGATACCTTTCCTTGTTACATTATATATTTATGACACACAGAGCTGTCAAATAAATTATGTCAAAGCAGCTACAGCCAGACCTTGTGACACTTGAATCATAGAATCAGGGCAAATAACCTTTAAAATGAAAGACATATGACAAGAATTAGAAACATTTAATTTGCATAAATATAATGTTAACAGTCTTTTCCTTATTACATATTTTATGCCTAATTTTTAATTGCCTTTATACTCATTCTTTAACATCAGTTTGCTCTCTATTTTTTTCCTCATTGCTTGCTTTGTTTTGGAATGTGTGAAACAAATTCTATGAGAAGCATATGATCAGATCACCATTTTAATATACTCTGGTCAGTAAATCTTAAATATTGAGAAAAACTCTTCACTCACGTGATGTACTATTAAAAATGTAGCATAAGTTCCTAAAAATGGCTAAAAATTCCTAAACACATCAAGCAAATATATCATCTCTGATAACATTGGACCATCTCTGGAAAACAATCTTGTATTAAAGTTCTCCTAGGAAGTGCAGAATACACCAAATGTGCAAAATTAAAGCACTGATTTGCAAAAGCTAGGTGACTCATACATACTGAATTCTGCAATATGAAATCTGAACATCTAAGTATACATACAGGAATCAAAGTGAATGGTTAGATTTTCCAGAATTGCTTACTAAGAGTAGTAAACTCATTGGTTTGATTACTTGAAACCTGGTTGTAAATGAGAGACTTCCTCGAGCCTCTGCTGGCAGGTGCAGTCTCTCTCTTGCGCCTTTAGGAATCACTTAGGACAGAGAGAGCTCCACAGTTTGCTTTTATTGCTAACACTGCATAAGCTCACAGACGTAACCACAGTTAATAAAACTTTGCATTGTTCTGGAAAGTCCCTAGGGATGTCCAAGTAAAGCTGAAGGTACAAAGATGAATGTCTGCCTCAGCAGGGCACAGATAACAAAACCCCTATTGTTCCTGACTGTAATTCACCTCCATTGAGACAGTGAGGCCACGGCCTGCACAGCCATAGGGACACACAGACTTTGTACAGGCTCTTTGCTACAGGATGAGTTTGGTTCCCTTTGCCCTTCTGGATCAGAAGAATAAATACGGCTTATTCTAATTATGATATTCTTTTATAATAACAGCAGTTGGACTAGGTGATCGCTGTTGGTTTCTTTCAAATATTATTTTACTCTATTCTATTTCATTCCATTCCATTCTATTCCAGTGAATCTAATTGTGATGTTTTGGGTTGGGCTTCCATATATTTACATAATAATTCTTTCTGAGAGCGAGAGGAAAGCCAGTGGACATTCTATATAAAAAAGCATTGAGGGAAGGGTTGAAATTGATAGTGGGAAGTGCATCCAAAACTTAATCCAGAAGGTTTAGGGTGTTCCCTTAAATCTTCGCCAAAGAATTAAGCAGTTGTTTGTCAGTTGACTCTGTGAGTGGCACAAACACACCATCACCAGGGATTTGCAGAGAGCACCTGAGGGAGGACATGAAGCAACTCCCATCCCACCAGCAGAGCAGCCGGTGATCTGGTGGTCCACGAGGTCTGATGGTGTGGCATCCTGGCCATTTGAAGACAGGCAACGCGCAATTACATATTTTAGTAAACATCAGTAGCTCAGAAGGGTGGGTGGTGGAGAAATGGAAACTGAATCAGTAGTGAAGTAATTTGCAATTTGCTCTTTTAAGTCAATGGTAAAAAAGAAATTACACTCCCTCACTCACTGCCCCTAGTTCTGTAGAGCAGTTCTGGTTTGACACAGCTTAAACTCAGTACAGGTATTTTAGAAGAAATTGAAAGGACAGCTATCTTCATATGTTCCTTAAACATTCTGTTCTGCTGAGAAACAACTATCCTGAGTGATTCCACTTGCCAGACAGGGAATATAATTAACAATGCATACTCTCAGAAATGGAAAGTTATTTAGCCTTATTATATATGGCAAAATAGATTACAGAAACGTTACAGCTATCCCAAAGCCCAGTGTTGGAAGGTTGGAGCTAATGGGAGATAAATGTTCATCCCTAAAAGAGCCATTTAACTGGGCAAAAATTATTCCTATTGAAAGCAGTAAAAATTGGAGGCGATTTTGATAAGCACTACCAAATTGATCATTTAATGCAGAAGGTTTCATTAAACGCTAATGCTACAAGAAATTTTAAAAGTATCATGTTGTTCCATTTACGAGATCATTCAGAACAAAAGGGAAAGTCTCCTGGTAGATGTTATCTTTGCTAAAGACCCTATTTTTAACAATTTCATTAATCAACTTATCTGTAAATTTTCAGAAAAAACATTTAGCTGAGAAAGAACAAATGCTGAACCTAGTAGAAAAGATACCATTTATTCATTTATTCAGTTTGCAGTTAAGTAGAAATCTCCATTCAGCTGTGACATAAAATTGATGCTTCCACGATTAAAGTACATTGTAAATAGTTTCTAAAGTGTTAATAAATTACTAAAACTGTTTAAGGAAATTATTAATCAAATGTTATAGCCTGTTACTGAGTCCAGTGATGTAATGAGCCATTTGCAATCAACTACAGCATCTGAAATTAATGTGCTTGGGACAGTATACAGAATTTATTTCTCCCGTGTATAATGAGTTTCTCACAGTTACTTATCAACCCTTTGCATAGTAATTACCAAAGCAGTCTCAGAAGAACTTGTACAGAACATTTCTGGTCATCTCTGGGACAAAGTAGGGAATAACTACAAGAGTCACTCATAACTAAAAGGGCAGAAAACCCCATGGCTTTCTCCCATTATCATCTAGTAGTGTGAAGTTACCAAGACTTGAGGAAAAGCTTATCAATTTCTTAACTATGTAGAGATGCAAAAGTCACTCCATGAGCCACCTCATCTCCTGCAGGCAGCAGCTTTAGGCAGACAGAACAAAGAGGGTCCACTCAACCATACAGATGTAACTGCTGCTGAAGGCAGAATGCTTAGCACTAGATTTTGCCTGTATGTGTCAGCTGCACAAAGCATCCTCGTACTTCCCTGCTCTCTGTAGTGCTAAGATGGCTGTGTCGTATTCATTTACCTTTAGCTTCCATAGTTTTTTTAAGTTGATGAAAAAAAGATCCTACTTCCTCATCTTTCTCATTTGTTGATTCCTTTTCGCTCAACTCATATTTTATTGCTGGTGTTCACATAAGGGAACAAAGGCAAGAGGAGAAAAGTCATACGTATAATCATAGAATGACCTAGGTTGGAAAGGACCTTAAAGATCATCTTGTTCCAACACCCTGCCATGTGCAGGGACACCTTCCACTAGAACAAGTTGCTAAAAGCTCCATCCAACCTCGCCTTGAGCACTTCCAGAGTTAGGGCATCCATAACTTCGCTGGGCAACCTGTTCCAGTGCCTCACCATTGTCACAGTATTTTTTTCTAATATCTAATCTAAACCTACACTCTTTCAGTTTGAAGCCATTCCCCCTTGTCCTATCACTACATGCTCTTGCAAATAGTCTCTCACCATGTTTCTTGTAGGCTCCCTTCAGGTACTGGAAGGCCTCAGTATGTTGTCAATATTATACCGATGTGATAGTATACTCTAACACGATTGCTGACAACCCATAAATACAAACAAAATATTCAACTTGTGAAATCCTCCACCCACTTTGTGTGCTCACACACAGTACTGCACATCAGGATTGTGGCTAAAATGTGGCACACACCTTATGTGTCCCTACAATCACCTCTTAGCTGCCTCAGCTGAAGATTTCAACACCAAACAAATCACAGCTTAAACTGGAAATGCAGACTGGAAAAAATGTGCTGGAAAAAAGAATAAGTTTTGGAAAAATATCACCAGTTTTTCCTCTTCAGTCTGAGCTAAAGAATACCTGTGGCTTTGAAAATGTAGCAAGCCATAATAGCACAAGACAACTAATAGAGGGAGAAGCAATCCAGTGTTCTTAGTCCACATGCATCTGCCTTCTCTGCATATACTGGCAAGTTCTCCCGTTGATCTGGGCAGGCATTAAAAAGCACACAAAGCCAAGTACAAAAAGTGGAAGCATATGATAGCTGTGATGTGATGCTGTTACTGCAAAAGGCTGTCTTGAACAGAGGAAAGGGTAAGTAAAGCTATTAGAAACAGTATGCATTGGTATACGCCTTCCTGCGGATACTGTATCAAGTACACAATACTCTTTGAAGAATTCATGTCTCTATTCCATACACAAAACTACAGATGCATATTACAACTAATGTTACAATAGAAGATATCTAAAAGAATACACCTAACTGGTAAACACAGTTAGTACCTCGTGTCTGCTTTCTAATAAATTTTATCTAAATGTATACAAAAATATTATATAAAACCACTGTAGAGCAATTGCATGAATATTCTCTGAGTGATTGCAGTTAAAAGATTTTCTTTTTGAAAGGCAGATCTGTCATTACTGAATGTACTAAATATATACGGCATATAAAAGATCATCTATGAGATCCACTGAAGAAAAAAAGTTAAGGAGAAGCCATGATGTAGTTCATTTTGAATATGAGCAGATTAAACTAGCCATGCTCAATGGGTGGGCATCACACTTCACTCTGTTCACTGAACTTGCTGTAATTCTAAATTGAGAGAAACAGAAAAAAAAATGTATTATAATGTTTTCCTAGAATATAATGTAAAATTAGGAGATGAAGCTTGAAAATGCCACCATTATAAAAACTAATATTTCAAAAAGTTATTTATGATTAACTGCATAAATAGGCAAATTCCTTATCAATTTATAAACATAAAAATGAGAATGACACAACATTTTCATTGGAGGGTGTAGATAAGAACATCTGCGCATTTCTGAACAGCAGCAGAGATGAAAATGAACCACAAAGCCCTCTTGCCTCTACCTTTCTGACAGTGAAAGACTATTTCCTTCTTTTATGGGGAAGATGGAATGTCAATCACAACAAATCACTTTCTGTTAGTCTCCAACCCCTTTCTCATATTTTTTCTGTCCTATTCTGCCTGTTCCGTCGTGTTAACACTCAAAAGTCCAACTAACCTCAGCACCTTAAAAAGGCGCAGGAGGAGTCCATAGACTGGTAGCTACAGTGTGATGCTGCTATTGCAGTCACCCTGCCTTGTCACTCCTGTCCACCTTATCTTCAGGTGTTAAGCACAATGAACACATAAAAATCCCTGAAGCACATCCTATGAATACTCTGAAGAAGAAGCATCAGCAGTATATATCCACTCTTCATAATTACATTTAAAATTTGAGGCTGCATGCAAGCATTTCAGACTAAACTGCTAAGCCACTGTGCAGAGGTTTGATTTGCCTAGCAGCTCTGGTAGAAAAAAGCAATCAGTTCCTAGAAAAGTGGACCTTGAGTTTTAACTCCCCCTTTTCATTATGAACATTTGTCCTCATCTATCCATGTCCCATTTCCATAAAATGGGAACGCTAGTACATAACTGTCTTACAAGAATGTTAGGAAAGTTAATTAATGTCAATAAAAAATGCAGACATTTTATAACACAACAATAATTCTAATTCATCTAATCAGGCCCAGACAAAATATACAATAGCCAACCCCGTTATTTTTGCCCTGCAGTTACCATTTCAGTAAATTATTTTTTGTAGTACAACATAATGAAAAATGTTGAAAAGCTCTGAAGAGAACATGTTTTTCTGGTCAATTCACTACACCGACTGTGCCAACTCACCTTAATCTGGATAAATCAATGGAAAGTGGTTTTGTCCATAGGCAACTCTGATTTAATTAGTAAAATACAAAGTGAAGAAAAAAAGACAAACAACCAAACCACAGACCATGATGAGTTTAACGTCTCTTGGAGAAGGCTCTGAGCCAAGCTCCAGCCATGTTTGAATCATAAATAAAACCACAGGAAAGCACAGTGCTTGTAATGCACGCTCACACTGGCATTACAGTGGAAAAGGATCACATAGTTCAAGAGGAAAGGCCAGGTTTACAATCCTTTAAAAAAGGAATGTTAGAATCATTGAGCAAGTAAATAGATGCTCAAGCCTCCCTTCTCCCTCTAGCTCTCTCTTCCACCTCGTGCAATTCCCCTCTTTCCAGCAGTGAACCAACACAGCATGCTACAGTGCGGGGCAGAGACAAGATTTCTAGCTCAAACCAAACTTGCTGGGGATCCAGAAACATTTCAGTCAGACCAGTGCAGTGCTGTGTGAAGCAGCTTCAAGCATCCCAGGCTGAGAAACAGGAGAGTTTCAGTAATGCAGAACTGGCTGTGAGTTAATTTGTCTCACCGAGAGGCTGTGTTAGGTGCGTCTAGATGATATAAATCTTTCCAGTGGAGAATGTGCCCAGATTAAAGCACCACAACACAGCACCTCTGGATCTATCATAGAAGATCGAGAAGTTGTTGCAAAAGGAGACATGGTGATGGGAAAAGAGTGCTAGCAGCAAAAAAAATGGAAAACTGCATTCCTGAGACTGAGGACCAGTTTTAGAGTACAGATAAAAGATTTCTACACAAAAGGTTTGTTGGGTAAATAAGACTTTCCCAGACTTTAACAAATTGCTATGATCATCCAAGAAGCCCTCCAGGCTTCACCTACTCCTGCTTGTAAGTCTTACCCTGTGAATATGAATGGCATCAATTGCTGAAGAAATAGATTCAAAAAATACAGGATTTTCAGATTCAAGATTTCCACCGTACTGCATTGCTTTTATCAAGGAAGCTGCAATAAAACAAATACATGAGCACTGAGGAGGTAGTGAGGATGTATAAACCATCATGTTAAAATTTTTACTGTAAACTGATACTTGCCTTTGCAGTGTGCTAGCAGCACATCGATGTATCTGTTTTTACAGTCCATGTAAATCTATATGTTTGAAAACAAGAAATTAAAAAAAAAAAAAAAAACAACTGTTTTAAATACCAACAGAGAATAAAATACACAAAAAGCCCATATTCAGGGTAGGCAGAGCCCGGAGTGCTGCTGCAGCAGCTGTACTGCCAGCAGCCACCAGAGCGAGCCCTTCTATAATGCAAACATCATCAAGCCACATTTATTTCCTACCACCTCTTCACAGTACTCTACAGCTCTGCTGAGAATTAAAACTGAATTTGATTATAATTTTGCATTTTCTGACCGTAAGTTTTAGGGGTATTATATCCAGTTCTCTTTTTTCAGTGTGTTTTCCAATGTCCTTACCATATGCTTACTACCAGTCCCCACAGATAGGAATCAGACCCAGTAAACCTTGAGACTTTTATCAAAAAAGCACCATAGCTATCATGCTACATTCAGCAGTAAGTTGTTCTTTATTCTCTCTTTGAAAATGGTCAAATCCACAGAGACAAAATATTAATAAGATAGAAAGTTAAAGAAAAAAAAAGTGAAAATAACTCCAAAACCAGAGCAGGGCATTTTTGTGCCAAATGGGAAGTATCCAAAGCAGTTCCTGCTTCAAAAAATGTTTAAATAATCCATATGAAGTAGAAAAATTCTGAGAAAAGAGATTCAGGGAGAAACCCATCAGAATACTCTATTTTTAAAAATAAACCAAAAACCTTACTCAGTTCAAAAATCCTCCATCTCTGGCATCAGTGATGATATTTTGGGAAGGAGTGTAACAACAAGGACATGTTGAGTGTGGTCCTCTCTAAGTAACTTGGTTCTGGACCAACCATTTATCCAGAGGCTGCACTACCAACCTGTGCACTTCACAGCCCACACCAGACTTGCCTCTCACAAATTTGTCAAACACTTCTTTGACGTAATTTGTAATTTGGGGGTCTCTAAGACATTTTTGAAATCAGTATTACAATTTTTAAAATTAATACTATATTGAATGCCCTGTATTTCAAAGGGATAGCTAATAAAGAGTCACTCCCACTAACCTTATTTTGCCAGTTTTCTTTTTCATTATATCCCTGCCTATATGTGTAGTTCTAATTTAAAATCTTTTAAGGCAACACTTACTTCACTGTGAAGTGAATTAAGAAAATTGTTAGGGCAAGAAAAGGCCTGGGCTAAGACCCAAGTTCAAATCTAGTCCTTTATCTTAGTCAGAAAAATTATGAAAACCAAACTTTCCATACCCACTTAACTCTGTACTCACTACACAACTTTTAAACTCCAGATCTGATGAAAGTGTAAGAAAGCCTTTGAACATAATTTTTTATCCACTATATAGAACTGCTTATTATGCAGAGCCATAGACTCATAGAATTGTTTAGGCTGGAAAGGACCTTTAAGGTCATTGAGTGAACGCATTAACCCGGCATTGCCAAGTCCACCACTGAGCCATGTCTTTCCAGCCACTCTTCCCCCAGCCTGTAGCACTGCAGGGGGTTGTTGTGACCCAGGAGCAGGACCTGGCACTTTGCCTTGCTGGCCATGGACCACTGATCCACCCTGTCCAGATCCCTCTGCAGAGCCTTGCTGCTCTCCAGCAGATCAACACTCCCACCCAGCTTGGTCTCGTCTGCAAACTGAAGGTACACTTGATCCCCTTGTCCAAATCATCAGCAAAGATATTAAACAGGACTGGCCCCAGGGGAACACCAATTGTGGCCAGCTGCCATCTGGATTCAGTTCCATTCACCACAGTAATCAGTGATTACTGGGTTTAGTCTTCTGGGAGCGTCTTGGAACTCCTGCAATGCCTGAACCCAGTCTGCAAGACATGTTGCCCACGGGAGAAAGGTTGGAGATCATATCTTGACCTCTGGCTTAGCAGAAAGTAGAACACACAGAAAAAAATCACAGAATTAAAGCTGAAACTTTAAAGAAATAAATTTACACGTCTCTACTACTGACATGGCAAGGTCAAATATGACCTAAACCAACTTTAAAAAACAAAAAAAAAGGAAAAGCTCTGAAGCTCATCTTCATTACATACAGATGCATGTATTTGCACTGTTACCCGAAATATTTAGAAATATTTTAATGTAATTATATATATATACACAGTACAATTTAATACCAAATCTGTGTTTATCTTTTCTATGGGTGAAATATTTATCCACTGATATAGGTGAAGTGACTAGTAGTTGGCCCCAATAACTCATATGTGTAATTATAACATATACAGAATGTTTCTAATGTCATGAATACCTGAAGAAGCACTGAGACTCCAGTGTAGTCAAAGAAATTCAGCCCACTGCAGTCTAATATCAAAACATGTCGCTCACTGTGACATGACTGCACCGACTCACCTACACATTTGATAAATGAAAAATTTTAATTAAAAGGAGAATACTTGAGAAATGGGTATAAGAATGATAGCTCAATAAAATAAGCCCAAACTATCACAAGAAAATTTTTACTGTTATGTGCTGGGGTATCAGGCAAGCAAATGCCACATTTTAGAAGCACAAATGAAGAATGTATAGGGCAATGGAAAGAAGTGATGACAGGCAGAACATACTAATGAGGTGTTTTAGGCAGGAATAAACACTTAGGCAGGAATTAAACAATTGTTTCTTCAAATTTGAATTTCTCATTTGGCTTCTTTGGAAGATTTTTCATGAGATACACAGAAAATACATCTTTGTTTTAATTTCTGATGTGACATTGATTTCCATAGTACCTAAACACCTGCTTATGGCTTAACTTAATATTCACCCATAAGGAAGAAATATATGTAAAGTGGAGCATTTCATTTTCCTAAGGTTTTACTATGCTGGTTTTTGTTTGGTTAATTTTTAATACACTATGACATATTGATGCTGGACAAGAAAATTGTGTTGGTAAGATCTGCAAAGGTCTTATACTCATTCCTCAATCTCAGGCCATCTTGTGTTTAATTGAAATATTCTCTGGTCTAAATGCATCCTGAAGTAGCACATAGATAAATGATTCCTGACATTCATAAAGGGAAAACTAGAAAATAATGCACATCTTATTTACATTGTTCTGTGAACAAATGTTTGTTATCATAATGCACACAACTGAAAAAAAAAAAAAGAAAAGAAAAATATGAAGGAAAGGAATTCTGATTGTAAAGATGAGTTAAGCTAAATGGCTTTGGTAGAGCAGAGGTAAAGATTCTAAACTATTGAGGGGACCTGGAATTTCCCCATTATGCAAATTTATGATGGTGGTAATTCCTTTCTGAGAGCAGTCTGAGAGCCAGACTTTTGGACTTGCATCTCCAGACATTTACATTATTCATGTATGTCCAACATACATGAATAGATACATACAAACAAAAATATAGAATTTTAAAGGGAATCTCCTGCCTGAAATTACTGTGATAGAAACCCAGAAAGGGTTCATGTGATCTCCCAGGCTCAGTGTAATAATTCCCTGCTGCATCCTGAATTGCAGTAGAGGCTGCCAGGCCTCTAAATGATGGGGTAGGTAAAGACCTGCACCCTCTTTGGATCAGTGGCATGAGCAAGAGCAGTTGTTTCATTTGATGCTGATACAGACAGTATTCCTCAAAAGAAGAAAGGAAAGATTCTGATACAGACATAAATTTCCATGCTTTCCTGGACAAGTGCCATAAGGTTTAAGAATTGTGTCCTCATGCTCCCCTCCTTCTTAAAAATTTAAGCTCCACATTTTGCTTTTCTCATTATAGGGATTTTTCTTTTTTCTCTGTTTGTTGTTTTAAAGACCCCATGAAGAATCACCATAGACTGATTGGTACAAGTAACAACAGCATTTAAATCCTCAAGGCAGGACTTAGGCTTTCAGAAAAGAGGTCTTGTGCTTTCTGTCGCTTTTGTAACATGAGAAACCAGTTCATCTTCAAGATGACTGAAATAGGTACTGCTAAGATCTTCTCAGATGTAGTATTTTACAATATAGTCAATAAAATACAATATAATCTTCAGGAGCCATTTTCATGGGTCGCTATGCTACAGCAAAGCACTCTGTCACCCCCAAGAAAACTGAACAACTGTAGTTTCATAAAAATGTCCTGAGTCTAGTTAACAAATACAAACATTCAGACAACAGCCTCCAAATCAGATTCTCTACTGCGGCCTTAATGCTTATAAGTGTTTTAAATAAACACTGTTTTAATTCTAGCCACAATGAAGTCATCTGTATAAAGTATCTACTGCAAAAGGTTGCTTCAGCTCTCCCATGGGAATGTATGTGCTCTGGTTTGATTTAAGTGTTACAAAATGTGGAAAGAGTGGCATTATCCAGTTTAATTGAAAGAAAACCTCTAGGGTTTATTTATTATCTACTGTATTGATATACTGTATAATATTGGTGGTTATGGCATCACTAACAATTCAGCTGACATCTTCTGAGATTTTCTCCTATGTGGCTTTAAAGATCACAAAGATTTAACATGGTTCTAATCTTACTTTTACTTTTTCATACTAATTGTGAATGGAAAAAAAACCCAAGACCAGAGCTTAGCAAAACAGTCTCCTCAGCCTGGTCTGAGGATCAGTCCAGGCAACAACACATGAAGTGTTTCCCCCACTGTGTACATGTCTCTTTTACACACACAGTCATTCCAGTGCAATAGCAGGGACACAGAATCAGCGAAAGCTTTGGGTTGGAAGGGACATTAAAGATCATCTAGTTCCAGCCCCCCTGCCATCGGCAATGAGACTTCCACTAGAACCTTCCACTCCTGTAGAAAAGGCATTTTCATGGGGTTCCCTGCTTTTGAAATCTTAAAAAGTCAGTCAAAAACAGAATGAAAACCAGGACTTGTTAGCATAGTTACCAGGACAAGGTTAACATAGTTTAACATTGTTTAGCATTCACACTTCATTGAATGTTTGGTCTAACTGAAAATGTTTGTTTCCATAAAACTTGTGTGCACCTAGAAATATATAGAAAAATGTGGAGCCATTTTGCACACTTACATCCATCTTGATTTTAATACCATTTGTAGATAATAAACTCACCATGACAACTTCCATTGGAAAATGAACAGAGCAATGTGTTCTGCTCACACTGAAATAAAAGCAACAAACAATTAACATACCAAAGAAAACTAGTCCATTGCACAGTAATGAGAGAAAATCAATGCAATACATGAGAATTCTGTTTCTCAGTATCAAAGTTAACTCATTCTCTCCAAAATCATGTTCTATGCAACAGCCTATTGAATGTATAATATTTTCTGGTATAAGTTTAGAAAAATACTGAGATACATACTCAAACTGATATTTTGCATTTTTTTTTAGCTGACTCAACCTCTGTCATGTTTGGATTCACTAGGAAGCATATTTTGGACACAATGCTTTTGTGGTTAAGAAGTGGTCAAAAGATAGGAAAGATGTTCTTGAAAAATTTCTAGGCAGTGATTTTATAAGATTAACTTTTGATTAATTTTCTACTTGCTGCAATCTCATCTGCTACGCTAACATTTTAGTGAGAACATTTTTGATGTGTAAATTTATTAAAGAATGACATTTATCTGGATAATTTTTTTAATAGTTATTTCAATATGCAAGTTCTCAGTAGAAACCTGAGTTAAAACCCAAAACAGAGCACAGAAACAAAATTGAAACTGCATTTTTTTCAAACCCATTATGTGCTACAGAAAGACATTTATTCAACAAAAAAAAGTTTAAAAATAAAAGCACAGTATTTCAGGCAGCTGTACTGCTGCGTACCTTACAGAAGAGACAAAGGATAAAATCTCCCTTATAAGTAATGTATAAATTAAGTTATTAAATTAACTTATTAAATTCACTCAAATTAATTCCATGCAAATCCTAAATAATTTCTCTCTGTTTGGAGGCTTTTTATAATCCAAATCAGTCAGCCTAGCAAAACCAAGGGAAAAAAGCATCACATTTTCTGAGCTGAATTTCCACCCATCAAAGTGCATATGGGTAGCACAACTCTTTGTCAAGGGACAGCAGAGGCAGGAGACACATGTTGCTGTCTTAACAATCCATCTAAGGCGTGGCTGTGATTTTCTCAGCCCAATTTGCCAAAATGGATGAAATTGTCTACAGTAAGCATTGTATAGTATTGGAATGTCTTCACAGTACTGATAGAAAAATGATAATTTACTTTTTCCATTTTAGGACGTGTTGTAGGAAGTTGCAGTAGCTATGTGCAGATAAACTTGGAAAATACTGTGCTTATGGGGATGTTCTCCAAAAATGTGTTATACGTAATTTATATACTGTTTATTTTTCTAATACAATCAGTGCAAAAGAGGAAAAAGAAACGATACCTTTGAGAAAAAAGGTAGCCACTTTCATCCTAATTCTCCCAAAATTATTTATAGTTAGAAATGAATTAGCCATCTCTCATGGATTTATCTCCAGACAAAAACAAAAATCACATTTTACTCAAGCATATTTTTAGCTACTCATTGTCTGTCTAAAATCCCAGTCTTATCTCAGCTGAGATTATCTAAATTCTTCCAGAAATTCTGGAGTTTTGGATCAGTGCCTTAATGTCTCTTACAGGATCACATGCAGAAATCATAGAGATATTATTTTCAAGTAATAATACAAAAATAGTCCATGTTGAATCTGATTAAGATTAGGATTAGCTTTATTCTAAATGAATCATTTCTGTTACTTTTTTATACTTGTTTCAGTGTCTGGTTGCATTCTCTAAGAAATGCAAGAAAAGCAAACATGATCTTCAACCCAGTCATGGCGATTACTGAAGTGTAGAGCACATCCCACCTCGTTTACAATATCACATACCTGGCTGCTCATGCCATCCTTCTGGATTATCTTTAACAGGTCAGCGTGAAATTTTCTGGCATTCAAAAAGACTAACGGGCTGTTGACTGAAACTATTTTTACCAGTTTTAATGATTCCTGTGGGATGAAATAAACATAATGCTGAAAAAGTCATCTTAGATTTGGAGACCAAACTCCAGACTCATTTCTTTAAAAATCCTGAAAATACCTGTAAATTAACCTAGGAGGAGTTTTGGATTGTGAGAATGATTTAACAGATAATTCTATTTATCAGCCTTCACACATAACTGAAGTAAGAATGGAAATATAAGTAATATATAATGAAAATTATCTATAATTTTAGTTAGCATGAAGAAAAGCATACATATTATGAGGCATAATACTAAGAACTATTAGCTAACTGTTATAATAGTACTATTTCAGTTCGTATGATCCCCAGGCATAGGCAATGTAACGTTTGCAGACAGGGAATATATTTTATTAGACAAATACATCTTGAATAAAGTACACAAGGATTTAGGGCAAACATGGCAGGTGGTTTGGGGAAAGCTGGCAATATTCATCTTGGTCACCTGAAGATGACCTTAGTACAGAGATGGTTCTGCCTTAAAATACTTAGAGGATCCAGATCAACCTTGAGTGGCACATTTAAAGCTTTACCAGCACATATCTACAACCAACACAATAATCTATAGGTGAACCATCAGTTGCCCTTGATCATGTCTCTGCATTTCACTGAATAAGCTACAAGCACCTTACCAGTACCTTCAGTCAGACTGTAGCTCAAAACATAAGGGTTACACAGCAGAACAATTTTGGAAGAACACCAGATAATGTTCAGAAACCCCCAGGTACAAGTGGGAGATGTTTTGCACAAAACAAGTGCTGTTTCTCCCACTCTCAAGGTATACTTATAAAACACTTCAAAAGCCAGTAAGAAAATGAATATTTATATATAAATATATTGGACAGCAGGAAGATAATGCTTAAATAGTGGTTTTGTAGGAGGTAGAATTAAGTTAATTCTACGGAACTCCTGATTTTCTACAGGTTGTACAAAAATGGAAGTAAAAATCAAGAATTTGCAAGAGAATATAGATTAAAAAAGCCTTTTTTCTTCCTAACAAAAGTCACTTAACAAGGTCATAGTGAAACACAAGTAAGTGGAGCTGACACAGACCATTTTTTAAGTAGTTAAAAAATTTTTGGGATTGCATTGAAGATATGCAGTTTTCCCAACAGACTTTCAAGCAACGCAGGAATGGAAATCTTCACCACAAACCACATAAACTACCTCCTTATTGTAGACGGCTGTTGAGACTTCTGGGAATGAGCTGATCTCTCAGACACCACCACAGTGACCATCAAATAAAGGCAACATTTCAAACATCCCAAACGGAGGCAAAGAACCGCAGACTATGTATAGGGACATTGTGCAATTTACCTATGAACGTGATTGCGGTAAATACCACATCACCAACATACCACAGTCAGACAAGTGGCAAAGCTCAACTGGCAGTTAAAATGTCACAGTTTATATGGTATAAAGCTCTAAGATAAGGGCAAAACAGAGGATGGTATATGCTTGAATGGAGAAATACTCTGACATCCCACAGATTCCCATAAAAACTATGCTATACCCAGCTTGGTGTGGAGACAAGTGTACACTTCAGTGCCATAGCAGCAGAGGCAAAGCAGAAGATAAAAACTAAGAAAAAAAGGAAGACTGATGTGCAAAGAGCAAATCCTGTGATGATCAAGCTTCCAAAAGTACAAAGTACAAAACTTGAAAGGGTCAAACCATAAGGCGAGATCAAACAGATGGCAGACTTAGGTTTAATTTTTTTGTCCAGAATGGACACGGCCAACTGTGCCTAAACTTGACCAGCCAGTTATTCCTGGGTCTGGTTTGATTCTTTGTTAACAAGAACTGTTCAGAGAAAAATGAACTTCCTCTTTGTTGTGTCCTTGCTAAGAAAGCAGGAAATTTATCTCATGTGTCAGTCCCTGCCATCACTTAGAAGGCCCCAGGCCACTGCCCTGTGCACTCTGCACAGCACCGGCTCTGCTCGGGTACGAGTTCAGTGCCAGTGAACGCCTGGGATGAAATGTGTTTCACATAAGCTTCTAAATACCCTTTGATTTTTTCCACATTAAAGTGTCTTTTCTCTTATTGATGAAATAACCCCTATAAATCCACAGACCTTAATGGCAGGGTAGATCATTAAGCTTGCATATTTTCATGTTTAAAAGTCCTGTTGTTTGTGTCTAATCTGTTATTTACCAGGGAAACTTGGATCAGTCTAACATTCATACATTAAAAATTACCCTAAATGCCTGCTGCAACCCAGTGACTCTAAATTCAATTAAAGGCATATTTTCCTTCTTTGTTTTGTGTAATAAGCTCTTGAGCAATTTGCTTCTCTAACATAATGTTATTTTCCCCACTGTCTGCAGACACTAGTTTGTTATTACTAGGTTACTGGAGTTAATCTTACTGAATAAGGGGGAAAAAAAGCAGGGGAGCAGTAAGCTTAAAAAAAAAGTATAGGCATTTGTACAAAGTGCTTTATGAACCAATATGAAAAATAGCAAGCAAATCAAACTTTGGTCACCCATCTCTGACAAAGTTACTCCAACATTTTTATTAAGAATGAAAAGTGATATAATAATTGACAGCTGGGCCAGCCTCAACAACAGTGTTTTTAATTCATGTTTCAGAGTCTTCCCCATTCTTATGTACCTTTCACATTCCAATGTTGCGCAGCATGCCAAAACAGTAAATGCTCTTGAGCCCTTGGAAGTTCAGATTTTGAGCCCGAGAGAGCTCTGATAGAAGGCATTTGCCAGAAATAATAAATTCTTTCAAGAAGAGCTGCTTAATGGTGAAGCAATAACTTCTGAGCATGTAGCTTACTGATACATAAGACCTTTCATAGGCACTAGGAAAGGAAAAAGGATGTAGGAGAAACTGCCACGGTGGAGAAGGCAGGATGTCCCAGTGATGGGGCTCTGTGCTGAAAGGTCACATGGTTCTACTTCTCTCTTGGCTGCTGACCTACCATTTCATCTTGGAGGAGAGAGTTCACCTCTCTGGGTCATTACCCTTCTCTTCTTACCATAGACCTGAGCAAAAGCAACTTTGATGATAATTGCAATGAAAACAACCAGAAGAATCTGAGTGGTTAGTTTAAGTTTGTAAGAAGCCAAATTTTAAAGGCGCAGTCTTTGGGAGAGATTCTTCCATCCATTTTTCATGTGCACAGGGTGATGAGATGTTTGAAGCAGTCTGTGACAACTTTGTGGTGCTGCCCCTCTTTGCCCAGCCACATGGTGTCCTCTAGGACAGTCTGGTCACGAGGAGTTGGTGGCAGAAATGGTTTCACAAAAGAGATTGGGGATGATGAGAATACCAAAGGACTTTTAGGAAATGTGATAAGAATATGGAGACTGCTATTGTCTGCTCAGATTGCCCCTGCCATTCCTGGCAAGACATTTCCCTAAATTTAGGAATTAGGAAACTTCTAGAAAGAGCAATTCATAACTGAAATTGACAAATAACCTAAGGTAGATAGATAGATCTAAGAGGACTTGCCTAACTACACTTTGCAGACAAGCAGCAGAACCATGAAAATATTCCAGTTTCTGCTGGCCAACTAGTCTTGTTTTTATTATATTATACTGGCTTTAGATTTCAAGTGGTCATATCATAAAAACATTCCCTTGATTCCCTGATTACAATCTGGTAACTAACTAGAGACAACAAACAAATCTGAATTAATGAAACACACACACACACAAAAAGGTGAAAAAAGAAATTAACTTACACAATTATCTTCTGCTTTGTATTTATATTCCACCTCTTTCATATTTTTCAAATTCAGTGTCTTTGCTCTGTAATCAATACATAGAGAAAAATCTGTACAGTAAAGATCAAGTAGTCTTGAACAGAAACAGAAAGACACACACCCCAAACTACAGCATAGCAGTTTAAAGGTCTGACAATGCAATCTGTGCGTATTTTTGTGATTACAGATCTTTTCTGATAATCATCCACTTAAAGAGTAAAAAGCTCATTTTAGAATTATGGTATCATTTTGAAAATATGACTGATGAAATTCTCTGGTGAAGAAAATCTTAATTTTAATTTTCATTAGCTGGCCCGAGAGCTACAAGTCAAGGTAGCTCATATATAACCTATGGCTTCAAAAGTAAAGAAGTTTAAAATTTTTTACCTGCAAAATTATATTGTAAGAAAAGGGAAAATAAATATGTAGAATATCTGTGGGTCACGACAAATATATTTTATTTGTCATTGAAATTGACACGTCTTTGTATGATGAAGCAGATACATTGCACTCTAGCTATCAAAATGGGGGACTTACTGGAAAGGGCCAGTATCCCTGTGCTCTCTACACAGTGAAAAGAGAAAGTTGCCTTGGAAAGGGATCTCAGCATAGGATCTTCTGATTCAACACATCATTTGCAGGAACACACTTAACTGCAGAAGACTATGGAACTAGCTATCCTCAGACAGATGCACCAATACAAGGAGTATTTGTAGGTATTGGGGCCAGATAAATGAGCCTTGCAAACATCAGCTGTTCTCTCATCTTTGCATAAATGGAGCTGTAGCTGCTGCTGGTTTTAATACATTCTGATACATAATAGCATCCAATTGTAATATGTAACCGCATACAATGCTCTATCATCTGAACAGAAACTTAACAATAAATAATCGATGGGATTTTCCTCGCTTCACTCCTGCTAACACTTCTGCTGATGACTGCATGGCTTACTACACGTTATACTGTTAACCCCATCTGTGCCCTACCAGTTTTAAGGCTGCCACCTTGTTCAATGCGTTTAGATGGCAGGGACAAACGTGTGCAGCTTCACTGAACAGAAAAATCACTGGAAAGAGTCTTATTTACATTATTTAGTGCAGGTTCAGACTGAGGTCTCCACTAGATCAGGCTCTTTTGTGTTAGATATCCATCCCTTTCTGCTGTTGGAGAACCTCTAACATCCAGGCTCAGGGTAAAAAACAACATGAAAACTTGCTTTTTGCTTTACTACCAGAATTTACCAAAATTTTAGTTTGCTGAGTAGCACAATGTTATCACAAAGGTACTGATTGATTCAAGCAGAATCAGTCTCCCATAATTTTTAACTGCCTTGAAATTTTGAACTATTTTTCATGCTGGTTCTGCAACTTATTCTATGAGAACAGAGCTGTGCACAAATGTCTAACACCATTAACTTTAACAAGCATTTAATCGAGACGTCTATATTGTGCTTAATTTCAGTGGGATTGAATGTTCATGCAAACAACTGCATGCAAGCAGCAAGTAATTTCCAGGACTGATGAGCTGTGAATTAATTCTGTAGCACAAATCAGTCATGAACCTCAGCTATATTTCCCTTTACTCATGATCCAAAGCAGCGACTGTAATATATTCAAAAAAAACCCCCAAAAAACAGCTTCTGATTGCTCTAGTTTATTTGTCCTGACTTTTCTAATTCATACACAGAACTTACACTTTTTATTAGACATTGGAATAGTCGTACAGTTATGTTTCATTAATCTATATTAACAGTGCCATTGTCAACTACCAACTCCTGTGCAACACAGTACCTAGGAGTTTATAAAGCCTCTTAGTTACTAAAGCTTCACAGACATACTTTCTCCTTAAGGAGCAAATAAATATATAATGGAAAAAAATATTATTAATCTTCCTGTTGATTTTATGCTACCTTCACATAATGAATCATTAAGATGTGTAATAATAAGAGAAATCACAAAATAATGCCATTTTATAAAATGTTTTAAAGATGCTTAGTCTACAGTAAATGCACAGATGTGGCATTTCCTTTTGAATTGTCTTATCTTGCAATTTTCTGCAACTAAAAACTGAAGTTTAGTAGTTAAATTTAGTATACCGTATGTCTATCCTGACTGTGAAGCAATATGCAGAAAGAATACATAATGAGGTGCTAGTAGAACATTTCAATAAATGGTTTCTTACCTGGGAAAGCGGAAAATCACGATTACTATAGTGCAGACAACACCATACAACAGTCCCACATTAGCAGCAAAGCATATTGTAAACACGTAGGTACTAACCCATATGCTCTTTAAGGAGGGGAGCAAAAAGAAGTGATTAGTTTCAAATTTTATAGCAATGTGCGTTTTATGAATCAGAAATAAAGATTTTTAAAACTAAGATAGTTTCTCAGATGTGAACATTTGGATCTTTGAACTGGCAAATACTGAAGACTGAATTAGCAATTAAAATAATGCCTCCCCATGGGAGACCACATACAGCATGGCACAACTCATCCCACTGCTCACAGAGGTTCCTTCCAGGGTTACTTAAAATAGCATTTGTGCTTGTGCTAACAGCTTAATTCAGAATGAACTCAGTTGTTTTGGAAAACCTGTATGTTATTTTTCACATTGCAAATTCTTGTCACCTTCTTCACTGCATAGATTTTAAATCCTCCTTTCCTTAATGAGGTGGCCCTAATGAGGTCACATACAGAGAGCTTTTCTCCGACTAATCGTATAAGTGGGAATTATAATTTGCAAGGAGGCTGATTAAAAGTGGCGTCTATCAGAGTACAGCTGACTAAAACAACTCTATAACAAATAAAAATTACTGGGGAATTAATTCCTTCCAGTGGAAATGGTGAGATTTCATATAGCTTCCCCATCTTTCAATATTTGATTACTGAAACTTTGGATTCATTTTAAATACAATTTAAAAAAATACACAGAAGCACATCTGAAACTAAAGTCACTTTGAGAAGAAATTTAAAACATTTAAAAAAACTTTAAAAAACTTTCACATTTCAATTTTTCCTTAATTATTTTCTAACCAGAAATGATCACTTTTATTTCCATACTACAATGATGTGTACAGCTAAGAGGCATGCAGATTTTACAATTAAAAGAAAAGTACAAATTACTTGATTTCTTATACCAACCTAATTGGTATAACAAAGTACGTATTTCTTTCCTTGAGGGAGCCTTAAGCAAAGACTGCTATCTAATATTTCTATAAAAGGTGTTAAAGAAGAATGGAAAGTATTTTCACTCCTCTGGATATACTGATCCCCACAGGTGCCCGTTTCAAGAATTAGTGTTTCTTGTTTATGTTTGCAGAATAACAGATCGTGTTACAATGGCACGGTCAGTGTTAAGATTATCCTTTCTGATGCTTTCACTTAACTCACAAAAGCCAGAGACAATAGAATACTTTCAGCCCAACCACAAGAATTTTGCTTGAGCAGATCTCAGAACTGCTATTTTATGAATTATAAAAAGTATGTCATACCATCCTAACATGTGCTTCACAGAGGACAGAGTGTTACGTGAGTCTATCAAGAAACCTTTTCCTCACTCATCTTCAAGATTCCTAACTACTGCAAAAGATTTTTCATTTCTTCAACAGGGTGGCTGCTAGGCAAACAGGTGGTTCATCCTCTGGAACTGTCCTCAATCACCAGCTGTATTTTAACATGACCTCTTTTACAAAATGTTGTGCATATATTTTCAAGGACTACCTTTATGAGCAACAGCTATTGAGTTCTGATTAATGAATAAGAAAGTAATGCTAAGATTTATAAATCCAATATACATTTATAAAGAAGCTCACCTGGACACAAAAAGGCTAACAGAACTACTACAAACCCAAGAGATCAAGAATTAGACTGTCTTAATAAGGCTGAACCCTTGACAACACCTGAATCCACTTCAATGCAATCCAGTTAAGCTGCAGACCTGAATGTCATCACATCTAACTAAATCACTGCTGCAGACCTGCAAAATTCTTATGTCTCAGAAGAAAACAGAAAGCATAGAAACCCAACACAAAGTCTGCATAGGAAGAATCAAAGCCAGAAATGTTTAAGTACTGCTGAGTACTGAGAAAGCTAGTTAAGTGCCTCTCCAGCAGTCTAGTATCTTACATCTTAACTGTAATCAGAGACTGCCATTGTTGTAGAGCCTGAGCCAAAACAATCATATTCTCATTAGTCAATCACCTTTCCAGTGCTTTATATTGGCCTGGAGTCAGTACTTCTTTAATTAGGGTAGCATCAAACTTGTAGAAAGAAGTTATGTTGATCTGATAGACTTTTTTTTTTTAAATTCTTAGGTTATTGCAAAGTTCAACAAAGAAGTCATAAAAATATCAAAGTTTTCATTGGCAACTTACTTCAAGATGGTTATTGCATACTCTAGGACAGATAGAATCTAATCACTCTTCAAATCTTAGCAATAATGTGTTATAGGCACATGTTAATATCAAAAATCAAAACAAAATCCACCTTCAAAGTATCCTTGTACTGTACTAATTTAAAGAAAAACTCTAAAGAGGGAGAAAAGAAACAAGCAGAACAAATGGATTTGTGTCAATTCCTGTATGCATCAGAAAGTATCAGAAGCACTGAGAGTTAGAGTGACTGTGTGTAGCAGCTGCCTCCACCTAGACTTTCCATTTCATAGGGTCCAATCATCCACCATTGATGACAGTCTAAAATCAACACTTGGTAGGAAAAAAACAGATAAATAAGTTGTAGAATACTTTCTGAACCTAGGGCTAAACAATACAATGCCAAGATATGGTGATAATACGTTTCTGTACTTGTTTGAAACCAGATTATGGACTTCTCTTTTTCATTGCAAATTGAGGAGATGATCAGCTATCACCTGAAAGGGTAGGGTTCCTCGCACTTTATCTGCAACACAGCTGTCTAGTTTCTTATAATAATCAATGGATTTGGTTATCAGAATGAAGAAAATTTAGGATGCAGTTCATCTAGCTCCTACCCGGTTATGCTGTTGCTTAATGCAGGAAGAGGTGAACGTGACTGACCAGTTCTGTGCTATCCGTAATGTGAGGCTGTGATGAGTTGCTCAGCTAAAGGCCCATGCTGCAGCCACCAGCATACAGCCAAAAGGAGAATCCCATTAAAGTCCTGCTCATTCAGGAACTGTCTCAGCAGGGAAGATGCTGGAGTCCTGGAGGAGGCTCTGGCTCTACGGACTGAGTGACATGGCCATGCTCCCACATCCTTCTGCAGACAAATGACTAATGTGTGCATTCATCCTCAGCACACCCTTGATCAAAACTTAGGATTCACCACAGCCATAGAGCAGGAACTGCTTAAAGCACTTAAGGACATGGTTTAGGGGTGGACTTGGCAGTGTTGTGTTAACAGTTGGACTAGATGGTCTTTAAAGGTCTTTTCCAACCTAAATGATCCTATGGTGATAAAGTGGTATGGTAGATCTTTAATATAATTTTTCACAGGCATTCCATCCACAATGGTTGAGACAGTATTTGTTTGCAAACAGCCCTGGAAACAGAGGGACTGATACAAATATTACTCTTTAAAAATAATTTATATGGTAATCATACTTTCAATGGATTAAGCATTTGCAAATTCCTTCCCACCCCACTGAGACCAACTACAGCACAAGTAATATAACTCACAGTAGCATATTCACTAATGCAGGAAGAATAGAAAATCTCCCTAGGATGTCATAAGCTAGAGGCATTGATGTAAAATTATTCTCACAGAAGAGATGGTTTCCTACTTCGTGGAAAATTGTTTATATAGCAGAGCCCTGAGAGCTCTCAGAGCCCTCTCATGTATCAAGACCCATGTGTGATGAACAAATTTAAAAGGCCATCTTCCTCCTGAGGACAATATGTGAAGAAGTTCTTAAAAACCCCAAGAAAATGCATTAATGAGCTCCAAAATTTTTAAGGAAGACCCTTTCTAGGCCCTTTCCTTTAAATATTTTGACAAAATAGATTGACAGTGTGTTGGTTGCATGTCTCAGAAACTCACAATGGCAAGATCTTGGAGGATACTTGTCAAAAATGAGACCCTCATTCTTGGATCTACTTTAATTGCTGAATTAGTAGCATTCCTTACATCCTTTAATATTAATATATGTGCATACAATTACAAGTCATGCATCCATAACTGCCTGTCATCACAACACCATGTTGAGAATGTGTTATTTTTAACATAAATTCTTGCCATTCTTCCAGCCTTTCAAGTCAGGCATGCAACCTGGCTTTGTCTCAGCTGTAGTCATTTTCTGGTCAAGACATATGTGCAACTTCAAGACTTTTTTTCTCTTTAAATGCCAGAGTATATCATTGCTGAACTTCTCAGATCCCTGCTATATAATTAACTCATGAAAATGATTGTTATTCTATTAAAATTTTTCACTTAGAACATCACCTTCTGAAATACTCTTCCTCCATCTTTGGTTATCTTTAAGTCCAGCTGTTAACAGCAAAGAGAATATTTTTCTTCAGCAGTCCATTGCCAAGCAGTAGTTTTTGCCTGTCTTAAAAGGCTGCTTATCTGTGATGTTGAGCCTTAAAATCAAGAGTTAACAAGAACTTCACTGGCCTTTTTAGTGTTACTAGGAATGTGCCCTGCCAAGCTGGAGCATAAAAATGGCAAGTTAGTCAAGTGGGCCTGCCTAAGAAATTAGGCTCACAGAAAGGACAAGAAAATAGACTTTTGACCTGAGGACCTGAGAAGTGAGATACATTTACAGACTAATGCCAGATTAGTTTCCTGGCAGTTCCCAGAAAAAGAGAGGAAAAAAATCAAGACAAATCACTCTCAGTTATGCATGTAACAGATATAGTGGAATAGTATAATTATTAATTTGAGATTGTTGAAGTAATGAGGTGTAGGGACTGACAGAAGACCTTAACTGAAGCAAGAGACATTTGAAGTTCACATGGATGCTATGAATGGCAAGAAAGAGATCTCTGGAATAAGGACAGTGGGGTAGTAGCTGAAAAGCAGTCGAATGTGATTTGAGAGGTGGGATGTAAATCTGAAAGAAAAAGCCACCCATGGCTGAAAGAACAGACTTCATAGAAACACAGAATATCCTGTGATAGCATGAAACAATGAAGATCCTCAAGTCCAACTCCTGAACAATACCTTACCTTCTACATTTAAAAGGATTATGTTTATAAAGAAATAATCAACAAATAAATGTTATCTGTCCCACTTGTGTTTAATGAGATGCTTAAAGAAGTGTGAATGAACAAGGTAACAAACTCCATAATATTCCTTTTCCATGCATTATCATTTGCCAGACTTATAAGCAAAACAAACCTGATTTCAATGCTACATGACACACACCCTTCAAAGAATCAGTTCCAGAAAGGACAACTGCTAATTATTTCCAAATGTTTTGTTAAGGTTTCTATCTTCAAAACGCTTTGGATAACCTGGGTGATGGAATGATTCATTTCCAGTGTTCTGTCAATTGCTGGGGTGAATCTTTTCAGGCCAAAATAATACCAGTGTAGTTACACAAATCACTGGCCTTGGTGGGGCTCCTCAGAGCAGGCAGCAATGCAAGATCAATGTTTGTAGGCTTACTTTAAACTATGCTATTTAAAGCCAGATGATTTATCCTGTCAAGCTAAGGACTGACTGTAAAACTACTTGAAGATGAATCATTGCTCAAGTATGTTTAGTCAAAAAGATGAACCCAGCAAACTCCCCTGCTCTATAACCTCTCTTAGAAATGATGACAGAGGTCAGAGATGTAATAAATAAACACTCACACAACCTTTTCTGCCAAAACCAGAAAAGCAAAAATCAATCAAGCTAGTCTATCTGTGAAGATGCGTCAAATCTAGTGAGATTCCAGAATATCCTGCTAAAAAACATAACTACTCTTTATCTCAATGGACTGATGGAGAAGATATATCTCTCTCCCATAACTACCAATGTTGTTAAGTCCATTGTTCCCAAAATAGTTCTTGATCCACATCATCCACCATTTCTGTCACTGACAATATGGGTTAAGCTGAAGATCAAATACAATACAAGAGATAGAAAATATTTTCAGAATTTTACTGCTTGAGGAAGAAAAGATTTCAAGAAAGATAGAGCTTTTCTTCTGGATAATACAAAAGAAACCCCTAAAACCAAGTTTTCTTCACCTCTAGTTTTCTGCAACTAAATGTGAAAAATCTCACAGTCAAATGATGTTGTTTACTCAGCTCTGTTTCCCATACTGAAATCCAGTACTCTATTAAAAAAAAGTTTTATTCAGTCTAGACTTAACCATTACTGCTGTAGAATACTAAGTCACTGGTGAATTCAACAAAGTCTAGTATTAACTCCAATTACTTGTATATCCCACCACAGAAAAGGACTATATGACCAAAATACCTTTCTGAGTATTGTTAACTCAAACATATGGGATGTCAGCATGTATGTAGTTATGTAAGTGCATAGAAATTTTGGGTTCACTAATTGGCCATTACATCCAAAATCTCCCACAGAAGAGAAATCCAGGAGTCTTCTTACACATGGATTCATCTTTAATATTTGCTAGGAATTCTGTGCAAATTCTGTCAGACTATTTAGATTTTGCATTGAACTAGATTTTCATACTACATCTCTTTTCACCTATTTACTCCTTCTGCTGTAGTCCTCTTCTCATAGTGCAGAATCTTTCACTATATTGAAACAGTAGATATTCTGTTTGCAAAATCTGGAAGAGTTAAGACCATTTACCTACAGCACCCCTCAATACCTATCTTTCTGCATCACTAGTGTTTCCAGTTCTGTTTGACCTGTGTGGTCATTCCATATTCCCAGAGGAAGAAGATAACAAAATCTCTTCAATAATGCTACAGTAGCAAAAGCATGTTAAACAGATAGAGAAGACCTAAAAATCAGACACATATTTGCTCACATTAACTTGATGTCTGTATACACATCTCTAGCATTAGGTTTGATTCTTTACCATTTGCTAAAATGTCATTTTTTAACACAACTGATATTATAGACACTGTTCTTCTGAGCTGATAGTGCACAAAAAGTACTACTACCTTACACTTGTCTCTTCTAGGGCCACAGAACTATTAAAGTTTAGTTAACAGGTGTTTGCCAAATAGTCTCAGGAAAACCTCCTTAGTTTAAGTTTTACTTACCCAGTCTATTTTATCCACTTTCCAGTATTTTTTTAAATCACGGAACTGCATTAACATCCCCTTCAAGCCCACAACAATAATGCTTGCTAACACACACTGCAAAGACATAAAAACAAAAGCCATTTGCAGAACTGCTAGTGAAAACAATTTTTCTGCTGTTTCTTTAATTTAGCAGTCACTATAATAATTAAGTTATTAAAAAAACCTGGTAGGTGTTTAGAAAATGGGATAAGCACAGATGTCCTTGTGATAGATGCTAACAACGTTTATTCCATTCCCTTTTTTTTTTGTGAAGGCAATCTACAGGCTACCTAATTGTGAGAAAAATGACAGAAGCCTCAGGACTACCCAAGAGTCTTCCATGCATCACCAGACCAGATAAATTCTGTCACAGTTTGAAGGACTCAAAAACAAATCAGCACTCAACTTCTATGCGGTGAAGAATTTTAACTCCCTTTCCTCACTTCCTTCTCTTCCCATAAAGAAGGCCTCTAGGGCAAAAGTCCATTAATTTTGAAGCAAACAAAATAATTTTTTATTCTCTGAATCAGGAAGGAGGAGGAGATGGATGAAGACATAATCTTGAGCCAAAAAGAATGGAGTACAAACTAATGGACTTGCAGTGCATGGATGGGCTGAAAAAGCATATTAGAAGAGAAATAAATTATCAAGAAAGCAAAAACCAAAAAGTATTTTTAAAATATGGGGGGAAAAACCTACAGGAAACTAGTCAAAATTCATATATAATCCATATAAAAACAAATTAAAGTAGGGAAGATGTATAGCGAAAAACCAGGACATATTGAGCACCCTTCTTCAAGTGTCCTTACTTTGCATGGTTAAAATAAGCTATAAAAGGATCTGTGTTTGAAAAGTGAGAACTTTCATGACACCATGTAAACAATAGCACAAAGTAATTTTAAAACATGGTTGAGTTAAAACTTCATGAACATACATGGCAGAATTGTGGATAATTTTGGAGCTGTATTTTGCAGCTTTGACATGCCTCTAGTTAAAATTAACTATTAATTTGTAATACCAAGAGCTAGATATAACTTATGTGAAAAGATGCCACCCTGCTTCATAGAGTCATAGCATAGATGTATTCCATGACAGAGATGTAAGAATACTTCATAATTTTTCTGTAATTAAGCCTATATCACTATCTGAAATAATTTGTGACAAATAATTTGAAAAGCAAATTTGTATATCATATGCATATCTTGGAGAAATATCATGAATCTTCATTAATTTACACAACACTTCGTCAATTTAAAAATCCACAGCAACCTGGATGTATATTTTTCATAAACTATATGCCAAAAGTAAGTAGAAGAAAAATTCACTTCTATATGCTTACACAATAGCCTATATATGTAACTATGTATGTCTGAAATCTATATGTCTTATGCTGTCACCTCTGTATTTTATGATTTCGAGATTTGTATTTACCTGACTATTCTTTCGGCCACTGAAATTAAATAGAGCTGTTTTAGAGGTTGCACTATCTTTCCCTGAAGGAAACTGTCATTATAAGATGTTTGACATCTTAATCTTTAAAAAGGGTAAGTACCATACCATAGGAAGCCAGTACAGCAGAGGTCCAATTGCATAGATCACCACAAGAATTAACACACAAGAGATAAGGCAAGCCACCTAAAACAATAAACAAGAATTGCAGATCAACAACAAAAACAACAAAAGAAATTGTGAAAAGGATAAATTATAAAATGTTGTAGACAAAGTCAAGAATCAGATATTGAAGGTGTTCTCTATTAATGTATCTGTGGATTGCAGATGCATGTAACTTCAATTTTAATCTCCGATTATTACCTTTAATCAACTACAGTGAAAACATAGTGAGAGATCTCAATATCTGTGCTTGACCCTGCTGCCAGCCCAGTGGTACAGGTCAGAGCATCACTTACACACTTGGTTATTAAATGGAACATGTGTGTGCAATATCTCATCCCAGAAGTTTCTCAGCACCCACTGTCATTCTGCAACTTATTTATAGCCATGCACCCTATGTTGTACCAAATAACAGATTTGTCATTGCACTAAGCAAGAACTATGTATGCTATCATTTTTTCCACAAGAGAAGACTTCTAACTTCTTTTGTTGGGATTAACACTAAAAGAAAACTATTGTTAAACCAGAAACCACTAACAATTTCATGTTAATATCAGTGTATTTACTTAATAAAATGTAGTCACAATTAAAAAAAAAATTAAATATTATAATTAATGCAAGTAATATAAATTCAGAAAAATATATGGTGTAATAATTATATATTTCTTCACAGTATTTATGTTATTAATCTGATGGAAAACTACAGTAAAATTGCACTGTCCTATTCCACTCTGAGTGCTCACTGAGTACTTCTGGTCTTATAAATATACAGTTCAGATTCACAGAAGGTTTTTGACGATAAGTAGACAGATGCTCACTTTATTTTTATATTGATAATATGTTTCTTTACTAAAATAATTAGGTTTCATTTTAAGAGACAAGTTGTTAAAAACAAAACCAGACAAGTTGTTAAAACACTAGAAAATTAAAGTCATGGTGTACTTAAAAATACCATCAAGAAGGATAGACAGAGTGTTTACAGAAAAAGGGACAGAAAATCTGCTGGTAAAGTCACAAGAAACTTTTCCCTCTTTCTGCCTTCATGAAGAGCAAGAAAAAAAAGTGTTGCTTCTATTTGAAGGACGCTTCTAGTCCATGATAGAGTTCCTCACTTCTGTCTTCTCCCAGGAAAATATATCACTGAGGAACAAATGACAAAACTGTATCCCAGGTATAGCCATTTGAGAAAAAAAAAGGGCTGCTCTGTGCCCCTGAAAGGCTCTCTGCATTTCTTCCATGCCCTATGCCAAGCTGACTTCCCTCTATGTAATTAAAGCAAGGCTTCTTTTTGCCTATGACCTGACCAATATTTATAACTGATGATCTTCCCATGTCTTCATTCTGCCTAGAAAGCCACAAAGGAGTGGATTAGGCTGGTGTGTTACTTTCCAAGAAGGCAGGGAAGAGATTGTTATGCCTATTAAAATACTCTCATAGTGCTAACTCAGTCATACTCTTAACTTTTAGACACAGGCACTGCTATACTGTGAAACCAATGGATAAACCAAGCAGATTTTTACTGTGTGTTTCCTCTCTTGAAATCAAATTATAGTGGTTTCTTTTTCCATTTCATCCACTGAATAACCTTTTATCAGGGTCTTTGCCTACATGTACCAGAGCCAAAATGCTCAAATACCCTATATGCCTTCAGGTTATAGGTCTGCAGGTTACCTCAAATCTTCCATGGAAAAGCCAGTACAACATGATGCAGTACAACTGCATATTGTACAATCAGTACACTAACAGGTTACAGAAGAGAATGTCTGTGAGGATGATGGTACATGGTATGACATCAGATTCAACTAAAATATATGAAATAACTAACAGCCAAGTGGTAGCTAAAACATTTGCATATAAATACTTTTCAAGATTATTGTTTGTTAGATTATTCATTAAGATTAAGTGAGTTCGGAGTACTCTGTAGGCTAATTAGCAAGTATTTAACATGTAGAGTATTGAAGTAAAGCTCTGTATAATTCCTTCATATTGTGGCATCTGCCTGAGGAATAATTGCAGGACACGGTTGAGGAGAAACAGTACCTATGGATTGCACTTAGTACCTCATGAACCTTTTCCTTGCAGCTAATGTCCTTTTTACAGGCAAGAGCAACAGCTATAAAATGACAATAGAATCATTGAATCATAGAATTGTTAAGGTTAGAAGAGACCTTTAAGGTCATCAAGTCTAGCTGTCAGTCCAGCACCACCACCATGTTCACCATTAAACCATGTCCTCAAGGGCCATATTCACACGATTTTTGAAAACTTCCCAGGATGGTGACTGCCATTTCTCTGGGCAGTCTGTTCCAATGCCTTACAACCCTTTCTGCAAAAAAAAATATTTCCTGATCTCTAATCTAAACCTTCCCTGGCTCAACTTGGTGATGTTTCCTCTTGTCCTGTCACTTGTTACCTGGGAGAATAGCAACAAACTCCAAAGGACATAACATTTATGTGGCAGGTTGCCACTGAAGGGCCCTTGAGTTTCAGAGGAAGAGGCAGTGCTGTGGGGTGCCCCAGGTGGTTTGCCACCTCTCTTGTTCACAAGCACAATTCAGACAGATGACAGGGTCACAGTTATCATTTTCAGAAATTACAGTCCCCTCTTTCCTGAGCTACTGTAATAAGAACTTGTGGGTTTAGTTTCCTACAGTAGGAAATAGCAAAAAAAAATCCTCAAAAATCTAAATGTCATCTCTGTGGGCTCAGTGTACACCGAGGGATAGGACAAGTTCACCATGTCACAAGGCAGAAGCTGGGAGATTACTTGTGTTTTTTTAACAAACAGCTCTAAAGGTTACTTTCATTTTATTTTGGAAATCAGATAGAAGCACTAAATTAAATGTGATTTTTTCCTAAAACTTCAGTTTAGACTGTACCATTAAATCTACTAAACACCATTAGAGGGCACTTTCATTACAATGCTGACAAATTCACATAAACTGAAAGGGCTTTTATGTAGTTTCCTGCAGTCTGAAAACACAACTCCTAACTTCCTTGCTGCCACAGACCTTACAGTTTATGTTGAACGAATCAGGTAAAAATTAGTAAGTGGAACCATTATCTTTCCTAGGAAGACATTGCTGATTGGATGCAATTTCATGCAGATTGTTAAAAATGACAGGGCAGAGTCATTCCCAGGACAGAGGAAAAGGGAGACTAGGGAAATACAATGGATAAATCAGTGCAAATTCCAGCGAGCAGTAGCACAGCTTTAACTCTCTGATGCACTTCACTCTAAGCTGTTACCTGTGTTTTGGCGCCTGTACTGTACAGAAGTGCCGTCCGTCCCATCGCTGCAGCACTTGGTATGCAAAAGAAAAATGAAGGAATCACGTTGCTGAGGCCATGAGCCAAAAATTCCTGCAAAGGCGTTAAATAGAAGATGGTTTTTTCCTATTGTTCTGTCATGTCAATGCCTCTTGCCAACAAAGGAGTCCTCTATGTAAATATTAGCAATGATAAAGGATGAACACATTTTTGAGGGAAAAAAATCCCACAGGTGCATGACAAAGGGTTTCCCAACAGAACAGATCTTCTCACAACTCAGAACTAATTTGAATGATAGAGCTGTTGAACCAGATTCATCAAAAGCAGGAGGGACATTCTGTTCGCAGAATAAATGTTATTGCTGAGTTTTGAAGATGAAGTTCAACCAAAATATTTACATCTTGATCCATGTCTGCTTTTTAACTGGCCGCAGCCCCAAGTACTGGTATATGGAAACTGTCCAGATCATTTCTGGTTTATAACTCACTGGAAAAAGACAGCCACTGATTTATCTTCTTTTAGAGCATGTTTTAGTGAAAGTGAAGTGTGGTAGCTACACTATATGCATGCTGTCTTTCATCACCAATGTATTTGGTGTTTGTTCACAGTCAAAATGCAGACATGTCTGAACAAAGATTCATAGAACAAAAAGTGGAGAAGCCACCTTGTATGTGCAGCCCAAGAAGAACAGTGTTTTCTAAGGAAGTGTTCCAACGTGGCCACCCAGCACCACAGACTTTAAGGAGCATATTGGTTTGCTGAGCAAAACGAGTAGGAAAAGACCTCAGAGTTCTTAGGACACAAACGGTGCTGTATCCAGCCAGGAAAACACCAGCTCATGAGTTTTTCTTCCCAGCACCCCCTTAAAGCTGGCCCGGCAGCCTCACACACACACAACCCCTGTGCCAAGCACTGTGCCTGGCCCCTGAAGGCAGTACAGCCACACCCCCTCACTGCTCTCCTCTCATGCAGGTTTTGCTCTGTTGCTCCATTATTTGATGCAGACCTACACAGAGTTTCCAAGACTTCAGTAATGAAGCTGTGTAAGCTACAAGACTTCCAAAGGTGCAGAAAGGTCTACAGGCTGCTGTGTTCCATGGAGTGCCTTGAAATACAGCAGCATGTCACCCCGGAGTCTGACCTGCACTAAACTCAAAGCATTCTCCCTCTGCTCCCTAGAAACATGGCTCTGAAGCATCAACAGAAATTCATGGCCCAATGTATATAAACTGAGAAATGTTTTAGAGAGCTGAATAGACAAGAAATGTTCCCACTGTGTTTTTCAATGACATAAGAATTGTAAAGGACAGGAACAGATGTAGCAAGACCGACCTGTCTAGATAGGGTGTCCAAATAGACCTCCAGCTGCAAAACAACAGTTCTTCATTCAGCCCTATGTCATTTATCCCAAACCACTTAACAGAAAGGTGGAGGCAGCATTTTCAGCACACAGTACTAGCGCCAGTTATCAGAAACTGAGCCTTTCTTGCCACAGTGCTTGAATTATTGTCTACATGTGTTGCCTTGAGCTTCGCAGTTCTCTTTGTTGTCATTTCTGTGAGACTTTTCTCACAGGCCTTTTCTGTAAACATAGCCATGTTTTGCTAACCGTACCAGTTGTTTGCATTCCATTTCTCCTAGGCGGAGACATTTGATAGACCTTTCCTTTGACCAGTGTGATTGAGGGGTGTTGATTTCCCCCTCCAATCCACAGTGATTTCTAAAAACATATATAAATAAACTGGGGCCCAGAGCCCCAGACTCTTGCCCTCCTTCTCTTCACCTGTGTCCACGTTGTTTTCCCTCGTGTCCGAGTGCAACATACATGGATTTCCAGCTGGCTTGGAGTTACCCACCCACCATGACAAGCAATGTAGTAGTGTAGAGATGTTCCACTTTTATTTAAGCATGTCCTCTGCAAAGTGGAACTCACAACAGAAAGCTCCTATCCCTGTAAATTTGGCAGCGCTCTCTGAACTCACCTAGCTTCTTATACACAAATTAACCTTCATTTCGGGTGAGACTTCTACTTTGCATAAGTATAAATAATTTCCTCTTATAACATCAGATAAGTCCTGGGGCTATAAGTACCTGGTTTTGTTTTACAATTGCTTTGTTTCATTAATTGGTGGCTGATTTAACATCATAGCTTGTCCGTAAGAGCTCAACTTCCAGAGGAGAAGCTGTCTCATCTTAGAGCAGTGAAAAATGCATTAATACCCAAATGCTGCACTGAATGTAGCATTACAAGATTATCCTGAAGGATGAGCTTCCCCAAAAGGAGCAGTTCAACCAATGTGGGCATTCTGCAGAGATAATTTGAACAAGATTTGGGTGTTACCATAAACACTAGAAGGCATCAGGATGCTATATGGAGCATAATTTATCCTAATGGGAGTTCATCTATAATACTTTCCCCAAATGGTGAAGTGATTTCAAGGCTCAGTGACACTAAGGAGAAAGAGCTTTACCTGGTTGTCATCCACAGTGTATTTAAACTTTTTAGCAGAGCCTTGAGCAAGAGCTAATGAGGCTACATAACCAACCAGTGCCACTCCAAAAGCTTCAGTCACTACCTCAGGCAGGACACTCATGGGTGGTGCTTTTGGTGATGGCAACCTATAAAAAAAAAGGACAGTAATTTTTGCAAAACTTGGTACATAGTCTCTATATACCTGCAATTCATGCAAATACCAGAGAAACAATCTCTACAGGAACAGCTTATTTTTGTGTTACTTGTAAGGTGACATTTTTCAGTATTTTAGATTAATAAATCTCAGTCTGTTGGGAAAAGCAGAAGAGAGTTTGTAGAAGAGGAAACAGTTTCAGATGAAGTATTCAATTTGAAAACTTCAATTTGAGAAATTATAAAGAGATGTTGATAAATTAAGTCCATGACTGCCAAATAAAATTAGCAACCATTCACTAATTTTGTAATGTTCAGTAGAAGAGACTACTGTATATTTTCTCTTTTTTTAATATAATTGGCTTTCCTGTAAAGTTGAATTGAAATCTTTAAAAAATCTTGTATTCCTGTTGGTTAGTTACAGTACAGACATTTAATCCATCTAATGGGGATTGCAACGAAACAACTCAAGTTATGAACCAAACCACCCCAGATTGTCTCTGAGCTCTTCGAAAAGACTTTGGTCTTTCCAGAGCACAAATCACACCACCTGAAAACCAAATTGTGCTCTTAAGGTTTCTGATGCTCTCCACTGACAAGGCAGTTAGGTATTTCAGATAAATGTCTAAAAATACGCCGGAATGATCCAGCCTCTGCTTCTGTTTTTTCAACACTACTTGTATGAGGTTAGACAGAAAATAAATTCCTGATTAAAGCTGCAAATACAATTTACCTATTTATTACACACAGAAGGAGGCACTTAGTCCTGTTTTAGTCTCAGATTCATAGCATGCTCTAAATACTCAAAAAACATTTTCTTTCTTAGAAATGTCCCTTACTTTATTTCTTTCAGTGCAAGCTGCCACACATGCACTCCTGCTGTCTTGGACCCGTACTTTGTGAAATTTAGGGAAACCCTGCTATATCCAAGCAGGAGATTACACAACAGCTGTGCTCTTCCATACCAACCTGTAGAGTTTGAACATTTTGTCTGATAACTAATCTAATTTCTCTTTCCAGTTAATTATATTGAATTTTTTTTTTCTTGCCCTCTTTTCAAAGTCATGGAGAAAAGTGAATCACTAACTGCAGTAAAAATGTTCTTTTCTAGATTAAGCATAATTAAATCTTTCACATTGCCTCAGAAACCCCATTTTCTAAAATTTCTATATGGGTGGAGATGAATGAAGTGTAGTGATCACAAATCTTATCTCATTGTTAATCCTTTCTGCTACAATAAGCCAAGGAAACCCTCAAAAAGCAGGTTGCAACAATCTTGTGAAGAATGTCCTGCCCTCCTGTCATACATCATCAAGTACTTAGTACCTACTTTTTATTCCACAAAGTAATAAGGAGCTATGAAAATGTACAAGAATGCATTTTTGTGATGATATCTATGCACATATAACTTGTTAACATGGGATTGAATTGTGAGAGAGTATTTGAGGAGATGGGAAACAAACAAAATAGATTTTTATCATTTCTCATTTCTGAAACTACTTTGACCTTTTCAGAGACTGTTCTCAGAAATAAAACTATTTAAAAGCCACAAGCTAATAAAACCCACATTACCCTTTAGGAATATTTCCCACAACTTCTATCCCGTAGATGTATTCCATATCAGCATAGTAGCAAGCAATGGATGTAGCAATTATCTATCGATTCAAACAGAAAAAGATGTTACATTTCTGTTGCTTCTGACATGGTCCCTATTATTGCCATACCTAAGCACATGTCACTGTTCATACATTTATCCTTAGATCAATCCAGTAAAACAGGAAAGTATTTTTATGATTTTTTTTGCAAATGTGGAAGAGTCAAAAGAAACTAAGATTTGGACACAATAATGAAGTGAGACTATAGTGCAGTTTGTACATTCTGTGTTAATGAAAGAGATTTGTATGACTCTCTGTAAAGCCTCAGGAACCCTGGCAATCAGTGTCCAAAGTCCCTCTGTGCAGCATATGCCCCAGAGCACTGCCATTCCTGTGAGCAGCCTCAAGCAGTTCACAATTTAGGTGCTCCTGAGCAGTCTGATTCAGCTGATGTTCTCTGATCACATCTAATCCAGACTGGCAGTGTTGACTTCAGCACAAAACACAGCAGAGGATGTGTCTGCCTCTTGTTTTTGTGTTCTAGCAGGTATGAATCTTGCAGAGGGAAAGTTTGACCCTGAGGAGGTTCAAACTCAATTCCTGTATTTCAAATGAGATGAACACACAAATCCCAATAGAACAGATATGAGTTCCAGTCCTCAATCCTTAGTTTGCTGGTACATTTTATCCAATCTTTTTTAAAAGGTAACACTGAGACCAGGACCACACTGCCTCATTTTCCAGAATTTTGTCCTTGTAAATTTTTCCAGTAATGGAAGAGTAATTGCCACAATACACCCTAAAAGCCAACTGTCCTTCATACTTTGTATTTTCTTTTAGAGGTTTAAAGAAAAACAGACACCTTCTGATGGTGATCTGGTGCTGATCATTTGACTACAACTTAATCCTTAAAGCAGGGGTTTATAATACAATTGCTAATTTCAATTTTGTCTATACCATGTTGAAGGAAAACTGTTAGTAAAATGATAGAAAGCCATAGCGTAACTATTTAACTTTGTTGTAGATAAATAACAAGCACCATCTAAGGCACAACTACTGAGCACAAGACTTGCCTGGAGTTACAATGTGCCAGTTACTTTTCATTTTCTATTTCAGACTTCTTACACTTCAACATTCTAGGCTTTGTGTTCTTGTGATTATGTAAAATGTAGTAAACATATGTAAAATATTATACAAATTGGGACCGTATGTAATTTCTTTCTTAATTATTTAGCCATACTGTTTCCTGTTCTTACAATTAACTTACAGCCATGAAAATCAGCTGTCCATTTAATAAGTGGCAGGTGTGGGTGTGGGTAACTATAGACAGCACAGTAAACTTCAGCAGATTGAGCCACTGAAAGCTTTGTAAGAAAAAGCCTGATATATAATTTTGTACTTACCAAAAGTAGATCGATGGGAAGGACAACTTTAATACTTCTCTGAAATTTCTCATTCAGTTCTTTAACAAGAACAAGCACAACAATGCTCAGCAGGGAGAGAAGTAATGCCTCCAACTGAACTGATCTGATATTCTCAAACACATAGGCATAAATCTACAGTGAACAGCAAATAACAATCACAGATCAAAAAAATATAGCCTGGATCACATGCTATGGCATCTTCTAACAACTTCGGACAAATAATCAGTGAGAGCTGAATCAATACTGCAGGAACTGAGTCACTGGACAAGTTTTTGGCCTGTACTTTAGATTTTACAAGGAGGAAAATCCACAAATTTACTACTCCTATGGACTTTTGAAAACACACACACAAAAAAAAAGCTGTGAAATTTGTATAAATTAATTTACAAGTTTCTATTGGTAGAAGCAAGGTATAAAATTCCAATAAATATGATATGTTTCCTTTTCTTATTCAGTTTCATTAAGTTCAGTGAGATAAATGAGTGTCTCATAAAAATGTTGAGAAAAGTTTCTTGCACAAAGGTTCATTTGTAATGGCCATGGCATATAACATCCACCAACTCTAGTAGTTAAAGTTATTTCTGAGAAAAAAAAAATTAAAAGACAGAAAAGAGAGGAAAAGAGAAGGAGAGGAAAAAAGAAAAAGGAATTTAAAATGCAGTAGTGGTTGGATGGGAAGAGATGCAACGGGAATCTTCCAAGATGAGCATCTTCTTCAGGGCATCCTCTGTGGGTCGTTTTTCCACAGTAATTTCAGCAGGCTGTCCTCAGTCTCTCCATCGGTTGCTCTTTCCCCCTTTCACAGTGCTCCATGGAGCATGCTTTGGTCAGGTCCAGGTCCTGCACACACTGAATAGTTGCCAAGCTTGCATACATATGTTATTGGTTATTTAAATAACTAAAGTTATCTGCTTAGCCCTGTTTGTTTCCTTTTCTGCTGACTGCAGAGTTAAAAGGGAAAGAGAACACCGGGCCAGAGCTATGGAGCTGTGAATGGGAGGCCTTCAGCTTTTCAGCAGTTAATATGTGCTGCAATAACCTGTAAAACAGGTTAGAAAAAATAGTTGGATCTGTGATGAAGAAAAGAAATATGGTGCTGAATTATAAGGAACATGGGGAATAGAAATATGGAACAGGCATAGAATGACCAACAGTGATGAGCAACAGGGGCCTCTGATGATGAATACAATGTTGTAAGTAACAGACTCAGAAGAATGCAGTTGCCTTCTCACCAGCACAGATGATACAGTGAACTATACTTTTGGCTCCATGCTTAATTTGTGGGTTCAGGAAATAAGCCATAAATCAGTATGATAGCAGATTAACAGAAAGTAATGAAAAAAATTAGAAGGTTGCTGAAACAGTTAAAGGGGTGAGATCTCTATCACAACTTATTTTCAGGCCTCATGAAGAAAAGCAGCAGTTTATTGCCCGGAAGAACAGCAAGCCATAAAAATGGATACAATACACGTGCTTACTAAAGCTGTAAGGGAAAAAGCAAGGTAGGCTCAGCCCCTTGACTTCTGCATTTAAATTCTGGGCACTACTGTGCATCCTGAAATGTAAACCATAGAGAGAACAGAAGTTAAGATCTAGGATGTAGATTTAGACATCCTCACAAGTAACTTTTTTTTAATCCCTACCATTAAGGATAATAAAATCAAGCAACTGAGGCTTGAAATATTAACAGTAATATATAAAAAAGGTGTTTTCTCTGGCAATGACTAAGACCACCAAAAAAATCAAAAGTGACAGTAGTTTTATCAAAATAAAGATTAATAATTTTCTGCTCCAGAGAACTTACTTTAAAATATTTGCATAATACTAACAAGTTTTGACAGTTTGGAGCTTAAATACATGTATTTATATTGGACAGGAAAAAGTACTAGAAAAATTATCTTAGGAAGGAACCTAAGGAACTCTGTTCTAGCAGAAAGGTAGTCAATATGATGATAAAATTTATTTCTGTTGTGTTTTGATTCTGTCACTCATTGAAGAGGTGATGCTCATATTGAAGAATTAGTAAATTAAAATAACTTCCTGATTTTTTCTCTCTGAGAATATTTTCCTAATCTAGAAAGAGAAAAAAAACTCAACCTAAATATGGTTATAGAAAAGTAACTTCCTCATAAAGAGGAAAAAGTTGCCAGTCCTTTGAAATTTAGCCATTGGAGTTTCGATTAAGAATGCACAATATAACCCAGCACAAACATTTCTCAGAAACCAGGAAAATATTTTAAAATCAACTTGTTAAGTAATATGATCTAGAAATGTCTTAAATCTGAAGAATGGCAATTAAACCACAGTTTTTAACCACATATTGCCCCACTGTAATCAGACAATATGTGGATTGTATCTTGAGTGGCTTGGAACTGGACTCTGTACCCATAATTTTCCAAGAATGCATTTTCAAGAGAGCACAGGACTTGGCTCAGTGCCCAAGCAGAAGCTGTGATTAATTAAGACAAAAGGAGGCAATCTGGAAAACTGTGCCTACAAACTCACCAAAGACTGAGCTAGATCTGATGCCTTAGGTTTTAACTTTTATATTTTTCAAATTCTGTATTCCCAGTGTGTAACTCTGCAGTGTCCTGTAGCCTGTGAGCTGCTGCTCTCTCATGCTAAGATAGACATAACAAAGCCTCTCCAGGCTGCTCTCCAAGGACACCCAGACCATCCTAGGCCCAAAATGTGTAAACCAGCATCTTGAGAAGGGGAGCAAGCTGAGGGGAAGTTACATCATTAGCTGAAGTTTAATTGGTGAATTTATGCTGATATGCAAATGGACCAAACCTATAAAAGTGTGAAGAACTCGTGACTCGTCATCCATCTTGGGTGTAGCCTTTGGCCTGCCCAAGGCGTACCTCTGAAGGCCTTTCAAATAAATATCCACCTTTATTCACTTACCCCTGTCTAGTCTCTGTTTCTAGGTGGCCTCTCAAGGCATCAGATCTAAGGTGAAGTGGCAAGAAAAGGGAAGAAATGGGTTGGTTCCTACTTGCAGAAGTCAGAGGGATGTGATCTGTTTTGAAATGAATGCTGTCTATTAAAGTGTCAGCATTAGCTATCTGTGTTCATGGCATTAAATCTAGTTTTCCTAGACCAAGTGAGACGAAAGACTGAGTGAATAAATACGATTTTAGTGAAGAAATATACACAAGCTTTAAGAATTTCTGTCTTTCAAATTGACTAAAAAAGACCCTTCCATTTAATTTTAAAAATATATACCCAAATCTTGTAAACCTTTGCCATAGGTTTTTCAGACTTTGCAACAGAATCTTTAGATGAACTGCCTAGTACATCCTTTGGGGTTTCTTTTGGAGTCATACCCTTCTGTACGTAGTCTACTTCAGCCAATAAATGAAAAATAATGGAACTACCAACACTTTGTAGCTCATTCGAATTCAGTAGCCCAAACAGCCCTATCCCCAAAGTGTCTGTAGTACACTAAAACAATTCTGGCAGTAATACATTAAAATTAAATTAATTACTGCATTGGACTAAAGAGCTTCCACTGACTAGTTGATTCCTGGGTAACCATTTTCTGAAAACCTAAAACCACCCAATTCATCATATGACCGGTGAAGCAAGGAGACTCTTTCACAAGAGAGAAAGAGCATGTGGCTCTTAACATGAATGTAATTAACGTATACGATAGACATCTCTTTAAACTATAGATTTTACATGGTACTCTGTCCAGTCAGTTACTGTGCTTATCTGAGATCAATCTCTAAATCCTAAATCTAAGTACATAAAGCTCAAGCTTGCAATAGCATCGGCATCTGGTTCAAAAGAACTATTTACAAATGTTTTAATGAAAAATACAATTATAAATTCAGCATTTACCATATTTTGATAACGCATTTACTGAAATAATTTGGAAATTATGCAGCAGAATTTAGCTTGATATTACAGTGTACGAAGCAATCTTTTTCATTATGTAATTTTAAAAGTTTTTTAAATCAGCAATAATATATTAATTGAGCTGTTTGCCTCTTGTGCTTTTAGTTTTATTGCTAGTTTTGTGTAAAGATTCTTAATGGAACCTATGTGACAATATTATGAGAAATCAGTGGACTTTTTGGTAATCAGTGCAAATCTGGACCCAAGTGAAACAAGAAGTATTCCAGCTTTGCACATATATATACAGACACTGAATGTTCCTTTTCTCCTGGGAAATCAGAAGTTTCAAGTTCCACTATATTTTCACATACTTCCATAGGATGATATTGAACGTTGTAATGGTTTATATTCTAGAAAGGATGTGAATTTGGGTATATTAATGAAATGATCTGAGTTGGGTTTTTTTAATGTATACATGAAACCCCAAAAGATTAGCTCTAAAATGAGTACAGAGGCTGAAGCAAACAAAAGAATTAAAGGAACATGTTATTTAACAAAATATATTTTAAGAGTGAAACATCATTTCACTTTCAAAAATATTTCATTGTGATGTTTTTTAAATATGTCACACTGGAGGGAAAATGTACAGGCAAATACTGTAAACTGTATAAGTAACTGGGTAAAAAAGGGGTGAAAAAAAAGGACTGATGGCAGAACGTGAAGGTTTGGGATTTTTTTCAGATAATTTCAGCAAAACCACACAAGGATTTTGCAACAAACTTGCAACACAGCCACAAAAGACCCCGTTTTGCAAAGCAAGTTTCTTACATTGCAGTTGATTTTGCAGTGTTGTATTTTCTCAGAAATGTGTGGAAAGAGAAATAAATCTATACATAAATAAAGGGTAAATACAAATATGTTCTTGTGTTTTCAGATACCGAGTAAAACTTGATGACACTTTTCTTATCCCTTGTAAAGTTAGATCTCATGTGCAGTATTCCCTCACTATTTTTCTTCACCTCCACTGTTCCATTTGCAAAAAGTGATGCACTGTGCAGCTCAATTGAAACGTGACAAACCATGTACAGGGAAAACAAAATTTAGTAAGTTACATAAACTATGTGTAAACACAAAAATACCACAGGCTCAAGGCCAGTGTACTAGATTTGTTCTCCATATGCAAAGTTCCTTTCTACGTATTTAACCATGATCTCACATGCTATAAAGAATTAATTTCACTGGCTTGCTTTACTTGCAACTCTCCTATCACACTTTATTAAACATTCTTATTCTTGCTTTGCCAACCCAAAGGCTGCCTCAGGCAAAACTTGGTTTTGTGAGTGGGAGGTGTTTTGGAGTGGACAAAGAAAAAAAAGCAAAAGTACCAGTCTTTGGATTTCAAGGATTTGAAGTAAAGAACACGTCCAGAGAGATGCCAAAGTTGCCTTTCACTCTCTAAATACATGTGCAAACTACCTTATATCTAATTCATATAATTTTCACATCAAAGTACAACCTCAGAAGAAAATTATTGTTAAAATCTATCTCTGGTGCTTCTGACAGGTCCTGGACCTTCTTAAGGCGACTCCTAAGTCTGAACAGATACCAGAAACATTTTAAAAGATTTATGTAGTAAAATTGCCCCCTTTTTTATTATTCTTTCAAGTTGTACAGAGTAGATTTTTTTTTGCTCATTTATTTTCACACTATTTACAGAGCAATTCAGAACCTTAAAAAAAATCAGGAAAATTTTTCTTTGGAATACGTTCAAAGGGGTTTGATTTCAAAAGAGAAGTGAAAGGCAAAGAACTTGTTTCAAATACATTAAAAATACAAGGGATAAGGGAATAGATTTCTTTCAAAGCATTTGAATGACCTCATTTATGATATCATCAGCACACCAACGTGGAAATATTTCTTCATATCACTGCTGTTCTTTATTATTGCTCATAATGTATATTTTGGTTATGCCTTGGCTGCAGTACTTAACACCAGTCATCTCTACAAGATGACAGTATTCCTATATGTAAGTATAGTCTCCATGGAAACACCATGAAAAAGAGGCTATTCACATTTTATATTAAGAATCATTTATGAAAAGGTTGTTAAATAATAAAAAAAATTAATATATGAAGAATCATTTTTAATAGTCTCATAAGCCAACTGACTACTCATAAAAATGGCTATGACACTTTTAGGTATATCTCTACAAGATAAATGGATAAATTACTTGTGTTTATTACACGCCCCTAATTTTCATTAATAAATTGGTCCTGTAAAAAAACTTATCAATTAATTGTTCATATGAAAAGCTGTCAAATTTATAAAACACTATAAAATAATTCTAAAAAGCAATATCTTCTAATCAAAGAGCTCACATTAACAAATTTCCCAAAATAATAGGAAAAAATAAAGGGCACAAAAACATAGTCAGTGTTTTTAAATAAGGTGTCCTAATTTAGTGGCTGACTGGATGAAGTCTCACTATCAGTGCAATGTAAATATCACCTCAGCAAGTAAATACAGTTTTATTATGAGCAAAATATCATTTTGGCAGGTACTGTTATAATACTAATAATGCCAAGAGATTATGCTCACAGCACCTAAACTCAGGGCTTACTGGAATAAGTTACCATCAAGAATATATTCATGTCTTTTGTGTAATAAGATTATACAACTTTGCTCTTTAAGGTTTCAGCCAAAAATATGTACTTTCCGAGGGCTATAACCATGGCACTGGTGGTGGTGCATCACCCCCTGCCCTTGACCAAACCAGCTGGGTGGTGACGTGTCCTTGACTGTGCCAGGTGCTGTCCCTCGATACAGGTGGGAACAACACTGGAACAGCAACATCCACTGTCCGGCCAAGGTGGGGAACAAAGGGTGATCAGTCATCCCCTGACAGCCTTGGAACACTCCCTACCTGAACTGCAGCCCAAGCAGAACAGCACCATTGTTGCCGAAGTTTTGGAAACAATTTCCAAGTGTTTTGGAAACTCCAGTAGTTGCCAGTGTGGGTTACAGCCAGGATGGAAACTAACTGATGACTAAAGCAAATCACCTTGTGGCCCTGCACACAGGAGTCCTACGTGAGGCCTCTGAGCTCCTCTGGGCCACAGTGGGCTGAGCCAGCACCTCCTTCTCAGTGGGGCACCTCTCAGAGCTCGTGAACCCTCAGATCTGTGATACTAGAAAGACCATTGCTCACGGTGAGGTCTGGGCTGATACACACACACACCCACACACACACACACAGGTGCAACCCCTGCCTGTTGAGAGACACTCAGGCATTTGCCATGAGTATTTCACTGAAGCCAGCGGGAAGTTTTGATAAGCACCTTTACACTCACAGACAGACATGTATACATCTCTGCCTCTGTGTGTGAGTGTGAAATTATTATGGTGTGAATCTTGTTATCATGAAACCATAATTAAGTCACTGTTATATTTATATAATATCCCATTTAATCACTTCATGAATGTTAAATTACTCAATGATGAAATTTTGTTAAACCCTTTTGCACACCTTATATTTTTGTATCCATACCCTTTGCACCCTTACCCTTTTTCATCCAGTCTCCATGTAATCCATTCTAAATTGATCCTAATGCAGTTTTCCGATGTGTGCTTCATCCACGGAGTTAGTAATAGAGTGAACCTTGCCATTGAACTCCAATGTTGAAGTTACACTTTCATAGGTTCATATTAAGCTCATACCTGCTTTTTGCCAATATCTCTGATGGCGATTCTTTAAGCAGCCTAACCACTCATTTGCAACAACACTGTATGAAATGCTGAATGCATTTTATAAAAAGTACCTTAAAGCTGTCCACTTGCTGTGTTTATGGCTAAGTAGTATCATGTCATAAAGTAACAAATAACATATCTAGAGTAATTTTTGCATAGGAGATGCACAAATCATGGGTAATTTTCCTTTTACCACAATGATGGTCAGATTTCATTCAGCAGCATATGAAGAAAATATGTTTAAATTTATATTTATATTATTTCCACATGCTGATCCAGAAAGAGTTTACCCTCCCTGTATGAGTGTATAATGGCTCAGAATAATAAATGGAATTATTGATGCCCTAACACATATATTTTAAATTAATTACTGTGCCTATTCCTGCTAGTTGTCTATCAAGTTTTTCAAATCTCTTCTTACAAACAGTCAAAGCAAGATGAATGTTCATCTTCTTTTCATTCACACATGTGCATAACAAATTCCTTACTCTTACACAGAGATAAATAGCATAGGTATTTAATAAAATGTTAGCTAATGAAGTAACCCATCTCTTCCACTGAACTCACATGGAAAAATGCCAGTGGTCCCGATATATATGGCATTTTCATTCCCAGCAGATACTTCACTTGTGAAGTCACCACATGTGTAGCTGCTCCTGTTGTCATCGCGCTTATCACGGGTTCTGTTAACAAGAAAGTGGCACTGCCCAGCTGCAGCACAAACATCGCTACCTAGAAGGCAAAGGCAGGAGGATCAGCAATTATAAAATGCAGCTTCTTGGTGATAGGACAATGAGTTAGAGTCCTTTTAATAGATAAACGAGCTAAAGATACAAAGCAAAAGTCCTTTGAAGTATAAATATAGTTGAAAATGGAACCCATTGAAGTTTTGTGGGTTTACCTGCATTATTTTACTCAGTAGTTTACCAGACTCTAACACTGTGTTAGTAACAAAAGCAGACTCAGAGAAACTCTTAGTATTCTCTCCTGCTCAAATACGTGAGCACAATAAACACCACAAAAACGTCAGCTCAACACTGCAACAAGAAGTACAGCAACTCAAAAAGTGAGGCTGGTTCCAAGTTAAGACTCATTCCTGTTCCACTGCTATCCAGCCTAAATGGGCCAAGGGCCGTATCTTGCTCCAGCTTACTGATTGCCATCATGTCACTATCAGGATTCCCAACATTAGTAATTTCAACAGATACCAAATTTATGAGGTGCTATGGAGAGTCTTGTGGTGAGACCTGTAATCCAGGAATTTTAACTACAGCAGAATCTACATCTATTGTAGGTACTTCATAGGAATACAGGACAAAGTATTATTATGTTCAGCTTTTTTCTCCCCTTATCCTGGACCTCAAACATTCTTTCCCTCTGAAGTATGAGATTTGACAACTCTTAATTCTTTCAACAAAGTTCTTCCATGACTACAGCTGCTACTGTGGTCTACATAATGCTTAATGCTTTTCTGATCCACATTAAGTTACATTGACATTATCTCCCCTTACAATGAGTTTTGCAGTTTCTTACCTCTATTTGCATTTGCAGTTCTTCTGCCTGAAAAGTTACATGCTCTTGGCACAGAATTGTTTTTTACAATACTTTCTAGGAGGTTCATTTTGTGTTTACCATACTAAATATCATCATTTTGGAATATATTACAGTCTCCCTTGCTTTTTTCTTTGTTTTGTTCTGAAGCTAAAAGTACCATTTTCAGATGTTATCATTCTTTATGCCTGATCACCATTCATTTTTTTCCACCATAAAACTCACCTGTATGCAGTGAGCTTAGAGCATAGTACCCCAAAAGAAACAAAAATACCAAAATAAGTGGCTTTTAATTTACCACAAAACCTCTAGTGAGCAATTTCCTCTTCCATTTGAGAGATTAAATCTGAGATTTTTCTTCTGTTTCCCACTAATAGCATGTAAATTGCTCTGTACTATGAGCAATTGGAATATTGGTTGCCATTCAAGATTGGACTCCAATAATGATAATTACTGTATACCCTCAGTGAGTAGTAATTTAGTTAGTCAGGCCTAAAACTGATAATTACTAATTTCAGATATTTTGTTTGGCTGCTTGTTCTAACAGTGTGCCTACTAATATATTTAAAACATTGTTCACAGTAGCAAAGTTCAATAAGAATTAAATTCTCCCTTCCCTAGTGATTTTTTGTTTGTTTTCTAAGATCGGTTGCTATTGTCTGAATGTGAAATTTCTAACTGTGTAATAGCTTAGTTTCCAGAAAATTGGATGTTTATTTAGCTGTGGAATCAAAACTGCAGAGACAATTCTGTGTACTACATAATATCACAAAGAAGTATTAGTTACTATTAGCATGTCAGAGAAAGTTATTATTGTTACAGGAAAATGATTGCTGAATTAGAAACTTCAGTATCACTCTCAGGTTTAGTTATTGGTTTTTTACTTTTCTTTTTTTTAATCTTCAGCATTTTAAGAGGATCCTTCTCAGGTACTAACTAAAAGATCACATTTCAAACGTGTTTTTTATTGATTGCTTGTAACCATAGGCTATGTAAAATACATGCAAACCATGAGTATGGTTTCAGTTATACAATTTCTGTAGCCACTCAGTTAAACAAGCAACAGCCTACACTCGGTCCCCGCTCCTTATCGCAGAAGGTAGCTCAGGATATCTTGTTCCAGAAACCTTGTTCCAGAAACAAAGGCAGTTCTTCATCAGCATGAGCATCCTACTCTTTATTTACATGATAGTTAAATAAATATGATGTGCACCCATACATCTTCCATGGAGAAGGTCTAAAGTGAAGCAACCAGGAGAGAAAATGTCCTGGGTGGAGGGTGTAATTTTCAGCACTAGCTGGTGTGGGAACCTCCTGTTGTCCTTGCAACATGAGTAATGTACAGAAACTGCTTAGATCATGAGGAGGCAAAAAGTTTTGAAACAAGCCTCCCAAATCTAGTTCCATGTGAGTTTTCCTGACAGATATACTTAAAATTATTAGCATTTACACAGGCCTAGATTGATTCTACAATTAACCCTCCACGCTGGGCAGCAGCCATGCAAGCTTGGCTGCCACTGCATTTTGAATAAACACCACTTGAAACTGAATTAAGCTGACAGCACACAATTGCTTTACAGTGCATTATGTCATAAAATCTTTCACCCAGTAACACTGATCAAAATGGAGAAAGTTCAATATTCTTAAAGAAATGTCTAACAATCTGCTTTATCTTAGCTACGGTTGTGATGCTCATTTTTGCGGGTCTTCCACTTCCTGATGCAGACAAACTACAGAGAAAAGTGACAGTGAAGCGCTAGAACAGGAAAAAAAAAAAAAAAGGCAAATATTTTTCTCTTTTCATTATTTGTAGTAATACTGAGATTTTCTTAAAGCGTAAAAGAAACAAAATTTTCACATATTTTAGAATTGTATTCAGAATTTTTAATGTTTAAGAACGTAGTTCCTAGAGGATAACAGCATATTTCAGGGAAAGAACATGCACAGTATAAAAATGGTTTGAAAGACACTTGGCTATTGTTTATTTGTGTGGCATTTTCTGTACGTAACACCATGTAAGAAGGCTCATTAAGAAGTAACTTTCTTGAGATTAATTTTGCTTTCACCAGGTATACATTCTTGAATAAATTCATGTAAATGAAATCAAGACCATTCAGAGAAAAGAAAAAAAAATAGAGAAAGTGAGGGAAAGCAGCCTTGAGTTAATGCAGAGTAAAGGAGAAAAGATCACAGAAATAAGGTATACAATGAAGTGATTAGACAGAACTGGGGGAAGGTGTGATTTCTAAAAAAAAAGAAAATAGAAAAAAAGAAGTTACTTTCAAATTGGAAGAAAGATAATACTATGGGAACCTTTTCTTGCAGCTGTCTTTACTGTTCCATAATTTTACTCTGACAAGTAGAAGAGAATGGGAATTTAGCCAGGAGAAGAAAAACGAGCAATTGCAAAAAGCAAAGCCTTCTATGTTCATTAATTCAGAACCTTTGGTTCTTGTCCACTTTCAATACTTTATTCCCATGACAACATGCTGAGTTTATTATTATTATTAAAATTCCATTCAACATGTAGTCAGTTTAACTTCCTGGCTAGTAAAAATTTTTATCACTTAACAGCTCTTTGGAAGTCACTAATGTCAAACTTTCTGTCCACAGAAATCAGAAGACTGATATCATGTTACCTTCTGCACAGATTCAGTTTTGGAGGATGAATTTTAAGCCCCTCAAAACTCCACTGTACTGGAAGGGGTTTTTTCTCTGTGTACAGAGAACAAAAGCAGCGGTGCCCTTTCTGATTATTTGCTGCATGGGCTGGGTAGATGAGGTCAGACATGGGGAACATCTCTTGGAGGGAAACAGTACAGACTGGGAGCCTCTCAGTACATTTTACTGGTTATCTCAAAATCAAAGGTTGCAAAAGTAAAGACATCTATGGACCCTCTGGAGACAACAGACAGACACAGACAGTTCAGCTTGACTGAGCTGCCAATTTAAAACTCTCCCTGGCCTGTTTCAGTAGACATCTAACTTGCAGATCAGTTGCTTTTGGTCTTCTGAGTCGCAGCTCTTATGTTCATTCTGGGTGCCTTGAGGGTGTCTGGTAGCTTCTGATGCTGTGCAGAGTGAACTTTCCTCATTCCAGGACCTGAAAAAGTATTTTCTATATTCTTTCTGTACTAACACATGGTATGGTCTCCCGTAACTGTGGGACCCAGAACTCCCACCCAGCCTACTTGTAGTTTTCAAGATACAGATATGAGCCTGCAAGAAGGTATTTCCACTGTAAAAGAAAAATGAACTTTTTTCCTGATTATCACTGTATAATAAACTCATGTTTTTACCTCCAGAGCTATGTGTAGCATAGAATAGTGCAGCATCATTTTTCCCACAGGGAAATAGAGATTTGGACAAGAACATCGCCTTACAAAAACATCCTTCTTATTCAAATGTGCTCCTTCGTTATTAAGCAAATTGATAATAGACTGTGTAAATTTGTTCTCCTGAAAACCAGAAACATTTTCTTTCCAACACTGTATATCAGCAACTAATTACATGTTAGTTTTTAAAATACAGTAGATGAAAAATTTACCAATAAAAAGGTTACACGACTGGAATGCAATACGAAACTATTTCTCATTTACAGAAGAGTAGCCCAACTGAAGTCTATAACACTGTGGTCTTAAGAGAATAAAGCCTTTTTCCTAGGGTAATTTTTTTTCCTTGTTTGATCTGCAAGGAGCTTTCCTCTATTTATTCATCAAATCTTAATCTTGAATTTCAGTTTAACATGCTGAGATTTTTTTTTGGAGACACATACCTTTATGCAAGCATTCTTGCACATATAATATATTAATAGGGGAAAAAAAATCATACCCAAAAACTCTTTTGAGGATTTTTTTAGTCTTATAAAGGCACCATCCAATTTTAATTACAAAATTACTCCATAGGTGTCTGTTATTTTCCATCATTTTCTCTCCCCATCAATACCTCTGAGGTATTTAATATCAGGGAAGAATTCTATTAACTTGATTTGTTTTCCATGCCCTGTTTATCTTTATAGAGTAGCAGCTACACAAACATAAGAAAAATCTTAATTATGCCTTCCATTCTGCTTTTAAAAATGAAATAATGAATGCATTATATTAAGTAGTTTTGGTAACTACAGTTTTTATTTTATGTTTACTTATTTTCTATTTTAATACTATTTTATCTTCATCAGAACGCTTCTTAAGATAACTAAATATCTTTCCTCTTTTATGAACACTTCCTCACACATTAGATTTCAGAAGTAGTTTAGGACTCTGAAATTTATTACTTGAGAAAAACTTAAGCAGCTAAGCCCCAAATTCCAATTCTTATAAGCTCTACCTAGTCTTGTCTTATGATCAGAAAACAGTTCTAATTTATTTCATGTCTAGATGGCACTGAGATTCACAGAGGCTGCTCAGAGTTTGCCTCACACACAAGAGCATGGTTGTGGTCTTCCACTAAACACTGGCACTAGCCAACAGCAGTTCATCTCAAAAACATCTCCCCCCCTCTGCCTTCCCTCCATTACTCATTATTTTGTATGTTTTCCCTTGTTTTATAACATTATTTGCTGTTTAGCCAGGCTACTGGAAAAAAAGTATCAAATTGCTTTTTAGGCCAAGGGCGTTCATCTCTTTACCTACTCTTCCCAAGAACCAAACAGCTGTTTTGGCAAGGACTTTCCATCCTTCATGTAGAGGCTGCCCAAGGTATGGATTAGTCACAGCATCCATGCTTTTTGTGCAATTAGTGGCTGATTAGAGAACTGCATTTTGACTGTTTTTTTAGAAAAATTAAAGTCTTATAGTAGATTACATAACCCAGGTCTGCTCCCATCCCAAATACCAACTACGCTGAAAATACAACTTCTCTTTGTATTTCAGGATGTCTTCAATGAAAAGCTGTTGCCTCAAAATGCATCACACAATTCTTCTTGTCCCAGAACATACATTAACTACAGGCTGTTAGTTGATTTCTAATCTAATCTGATAAACAGAAGAAGGTGACTGATTTAGCTCCTAAGCTGATTTAGCTTAAGAGCAAGACGTGTCCTGTCACCTTATCTGGGGTTTGCAGCAACCCCAGATAAGTTGGGAGACTGGAATCATGATGAGAAACATAGATTCCCACACTTAACATCTTCCCTGGGAAGATGGCAAAGTTTAATCTCAGCCTTGATCCGGACTTTCACCGGCGTATCGCAGTATTAATAGCTTCAAGGCATTTCTTTAGGTAGTAAGTATTTTATTCTGTGTCCAGCCATTAAACTCACAGAAAGGACTAGTGGCAGCACGACAAACACCAGCTGTGTTAGTATGATTCTAATGCATGTGGCATTGTTGACCTTGGAGAGGAGCCCATGCACGAGGCACATTTCCCTACCAGACCTGCTCTGAAGATGCAGGGAGGATTTACTAGTTCTTCTCATTCCAGTCAGGATAAACAGGACATAGGCTGAGACAAATCAGCTGATGCAATTGAAGGCATATGAAAAAGCAGAACTTTTCAGGATGAAAGAGTAAGAGGTCTAGAGGACCATACCTAATGGGATTCTGCAGCCACCAAACAAAATAATTTCTGCATTGGATTTCGAAGTTAGATCAAATGAATGAAGGCACCAACTTCCCACGTGAGGTATTTTGGCTTCTCTGGGGATGATGTAGGAGATTTCCAAGCTGTTAGCAGAGCATGAAGAGCTCCATTCATGCTCTGTTGTTGCAAGCACCCTGCATAAGAGGCGGTGCTGTGCTGCACATACTGGTGCATTGGGACAGCACGTGCAGGCACAGCCAGGCACAATCTGCATCAGCTCTGTGTTGTCTGGAGGCTGTCCCTCATGCTCCTACCCCAAGTTGTAGTCCAATGAAAGAATCCTGGTCATAAACTAATAAAATAATTATAAAAATACAACAGAAACAACAATGCTTCTTGATATTTCCTACTGACTTACACAAGTATATGGCCCAGTTCCTGCCAAGCATTCAGGTTACTGAAGATCCCATTCTGGGCTCCTTTGCTCCTCCTCTGCACGGTAGAAGGATCCAAAGCATCAACTAGAGGGGTCTGGGTTTCTTTCAAGAGCCCAGGTACCCAGGAGGTGTTGCAATGTCACGTTTTGGAACATTTCTTCTATTTTAATATATACAAGGAAAGAGGGAAGCCTTCTTTGAAGACCTAAGTAACTGGCAATGGATAAAGGAACTTGGCCCTTGCAGCCAGAATAAGAAAAAAGAAGAAATTTAAAAGACCTCTGATCATTTGAATAAACTTTAGGGAATCATTTGAAGACATCTGTTTTACTATTTCACTTTAATGATGGGTGTGTGAACTCTAAAGAGCATTTAAAGAAGTTTTCCCTACTGTTTTTAATTATTGGCTATTGTATAGTATTTCTTTTCAAGCCAAAGGCAACAGAAAGCCTCAGGAATACATCAGTGCTTACCAGGAGCTGATTCATGTTTGTTTCTGAAGGAGAAGGAAAGGGGACACCAACTGCAAGTGAGGATTTTATTAGAGCTGACTGTATGTGGTTTTGCTTCATGTTGTAACACACTAGGAGCATGTATAGAGATAATTACTCTATCTCAACAAAGGAGTAGCAAATTCTTAAAGAACATTAATTTCATAGTTTATGACCATTGAACCAGATGTTTTCCTTAGTTTTTCTCAGAGAAGTAAAAAAAAAGTATTACAAATGTTGTAGCTGTCACAAAGGCAGAACATCAGTAGCATATAGAAAATGTGATTACCACCAACCTGAATGATTCCTCCTAGAAATGAAACTGCTGCTGCAACTCCAATCCTCTGCATTTCAAATTCCGACAAACCCAAAATTCCTGAATTATTGTTTGCAGTGAAATTAGTTCTGACTGAAGGAACAAGACGCTCAACTGCATTAGCAGATATTAAGGAAGTTAAAGCAAAAGTCCCTGTAAAAAAGACACACATTAATCACTAATAATTGTATATCTGTCTGTACTCATCACTCATGGTCTCTTTTTCAAAACGGCCATTATGAGTAAAAGTGCCATTTTGTACATTCCTGTCATCATAAGAACAATTTTTAAGGTAATTTTTCTATGTAACACACATTTCTTCCCGTAAAATACCATTTATACAGGCAAATTAAATGTAAATCTTTTTCTAGCACATTCATTTAGACAGGTTTACAAAAGAGATTCAAATACAACAATTTACAATGACTTCAAGTTATCAGAAATGCTTTTAACTCACCCTGGATGTGATCAAGCAGCTATTTGTCTGAGAATCCCAAGTGTTCACCATTCAAATTTCTAGGGCAATTAATTCACATTCTATATATAGTACCTAGCCCATTAAATAGTACCTAGCACTCTAATAAATGGAGGCAAATTATGAGAAAAACATTTATTTGCTGAGAGAAGTAAAGCATTTTTAATAACACAAAGGAGGATGACAATTCAACATTGAAAGACACGAATGTGCAGAGCTCTTAGAGCATAAGAAATATCTTGCTATGTCAGACCAGTGGCCCATCCTCCCCAGTACTCTGCCTCCAGCTGTGACAGTCAGAGGTGTTACCCAGGGAGAGAACACAAGCCTGGCCATTTTCTGCAGGCCATTGCCCTTGTTGCCGGCATCCACAGCTGTTGTGTTAGAGAAGTACTTCCTTAGCTGGCCTTTTTTGATTTTGTTTGTGGACTAGCATTCATGAATTTGTCAAAGGTTTGTCTGAACCTGCTTGCAATTTCTCCCTCCACAGTGTCCTCTGAGAGCAGATTCGGAAGTTCACCATCCGCTGTACTGTTTTCTTTAATCTATACTTTAAAAGTGTTTTAAAGCGAGTTCTCTGTGAACTCACCTTTTTTCTACTGCTGCAGGACCTGGTGAACAGTTCTACCCTCACCTTGGCCTTCACAGAGTAAATCTCACAGCATGAATTCCTCAGGAACCCACCAGGGATACCGCCACCCTGAAAAATGACCATGAGGTCCACCCTTTTGCTTCATATCCTTCAACCTGCTAATAATTAATAAAAGGACTTTTCTTCTATCACAAGGGCAACTTAGTTTCTTTAGTAACCTTTGGTGTGGAACCTTATCAGTAGCTGTTTGACCATTCTGATATCTTATATTCAAAGTATACCCCTTCTCCATGTGCTTGTTTACATTCATACAGTAGTCTAGGAGGTAGTGAGGTAGGATTTTCCTTTAGAGAAGTCACATTAACTCCTCTCCAAGAGGGTCTGATTCTACATATCCTTTTCTGTCCCATCCCTGGAAGCGTTCAAGGCCAGGTTGGATGGGGCTCTGAGCAACTTGATCTAGTGGAAGTGTCCCTGACCATGGCAGAGGGGTTGGAACTGGATGATCTTTCAGGTTCCTTCCAACCCTGGCCACTCTGTGGTTGTAAGATTCTATGATTCAGTATTTTTATTTTTATTTTTATTTTTATAATCAACAGGTCTGCAGTTCCCAGGATTCCCTGCAGAGACCTTCTAACTACTCTGCAAAATTATGCTGGCAACTTGATAATCCTGGGGCCTTGCCACAGAATGTTCCTGTTACCCCTTTGTCAGAATGGTGTCCTCTCAGTTTACTTCTCATTGTGCTGATTTTGGTGTATTTATGGAACTTTTAACTATCAGTTTGATCATACTCTCTGTGGAATTCTTCAAATTCTTTTAGCCTTTTAATAGTCCTGCTTATGTTTGACCTCTCACATTTCATGGCTTTCCCGCCCACCTCATTTAGCCGAGCTTTCCATTTTTCAAGTGCCAAACTGTTACCCATGACAGTCCCCTTAATTTTGCCATTGAACCATGAAGGGGTGGATTTTTGGATCACATTCCTTTTTTTTTATCTTGGCCTAAAATACGTTTTCTTCAAGCAACATTCAGGATATTTGTAAGTATTTTGCTTTTCAGAATGTATTTTTTTTTCCTTTTGGTTGTTCTCTTATTTTTACTTAACCCCTCCGCACACCCCCCCAGCCCCAAAACCAGTTTACATAAAATTAAATTTGAAAAGAGCTTACATAAAATTCTATCTTAAATCAAATATTTGTGTATGTGCACCAATTAATGTGGTGGTTTAGTTTGCATTTTTTTTTTTTGTGAGATAAGGATTAGTAGAAAGGGTAAAGCAGGTTCAAAACTTTAAAGAATACAAAGANGTCCCCTTAATTTTGCCATTGAACCATGAAGGGGTGGATTTTTGGATCACATTCCTTTTTTTTTATCTTGGCCTAAAATACGTTTTCTTCAAGCAACATTCAGGATATTTGTAAGTATTTTGCTTTTCAGAATGTATTTTTTTTTCCTTTTGGTTGTTCTCTTATTTTTACTTAACCCCTCCGCACACCCCCCCAGCCCCAAAACCAGTTTACATAAAATTAAATTTGAAAAGAGCTTACATAAAATTCTATCTTAAATCAAATATTTGTATATGTTATTATGGCAGACAAAGCTGTCTGACAGCATGGTTCAAAAACAGTTAGATTTTAAAAAGTCATGAAAAAGGTGTCGGTGTTTGTTGCTCAGGTGAGAAATCTTTTGAAGTGGATCAGCTATTTCAAGGAAGAGGTATTTCACGTGAATAAAAGTTGACAGAACAGGGCCATTGATGGATTTTTCATTTCATATTAACATGACTGCCTTCACTAACAAAGGGCACTTTTACAGCCTGTGTACATATGGAGAGCATCACAGATCTTACAGAAAATTCTGGTAAGTGAAGAGATTGTCTCCAATGTACACAAGGAATTATGGAGCATTTGAGGCAGGCACTATAGCTCCTACACACTCAGCTACACACCATGATGCCTTAAATGAGGCTAGTGGAACAAGTGCATGAGACCTTTCTCCTGAAAGGATCACCAACATATGTCACACAAATTTATTAATTAAAAAAATTCCATGAATGCAAGAAAACTGATTTGTTGCCTTTTTTTGATTGAGATTAAATTTTGAAGTAGACACCTATGAGTGGAATAGGTTTCCACACCAAGGACCATGCAGAAATCTGCAGACATGGAGCTGTGGAACTCAGCAAGTCATTTTCTGAACAGTATTCCTTCCCAAGGACAAAACATCAGACTTAAGAGCTTGTGCTTACCTATTTTATCATCTGTTTTCATTACTAGAATTTATGTCAGCCAGATGCTTACTTATCTACTTTCCTACATATGATGGATTCTTGTCTTCCTAATAATCTTACACCAACAAACTTCTGACGACACACTGCTAAATTTTTCAGTTTTGAATCAGCTTTGTAATATAGGCTAAAGTTTTAATGAGTATACTAGTCTATCTCTAATCAAGAGTAAAATTTATTTTCCAGATTCTAAATTTTCACTTTTTGGAATGCTTCCCTTTTAACATGAGTTGAGTACAGTCCCTTACTCATTACATATTAAGACACACTAACACATCCACAGATCCTTTTTGGATATCAAAAGGCTCAAATACTTTCTGTGCATTGAGGAAATACAAACTTTCAGTTTTCCCTTTTCTCTAAGACAATTTATAGCTGTTCAGAATTTTATTATTTTATAATTTAGCTGAATGTTTTTGTTCAAAAAAGGTGCTCAAAATGTGTTGCTATCTTCTTACTTAAATATTTCATACACTTGTGCAATCAGACTCTGCAGAGTTCATTTTGAGTGTGATTACCCAGAACCATCTTTTCTCCTTTCAGGAGATTTTCTCCTCTTCAAGGAAGAGATACCTCCACCCTGCTTAAATCTTCTGACAGCCACAGGGGCTGCTTCCCTTTACCCAGTCGTGCTGTGTGTTGCCTATCTCATCCTTCTTGCAAACTTCAGGGGCCATCAAGTGCCCACTTCTGCACAGCAAAGAATTTGTTTTTCAATCTAATGAGTAGTATTTCCAGCTTCCCTCCATAATTTGATTTCTTTGGGCTCAGAAACAGAGCATTCATCAACCTATTAGGAGAACAAAACCATTCAATTCTTCAGCTGCTGAGGCTAAACAAGTAACTCATAACTACCAGCAGAGCAGCCAGGCAGCACCTTTCACTATCTACCTAACTACTCTGCCAGAGGACAAGAGTCCTCATTGGGAGAGTCTCTAGCTCTAATACAATGACAGGTAATGGGCTCAGAAACTAGTTTTTTGGGTTTTTTTTTTCCCCTGAGAAATGCAGGATTTGTGTTTTAGACAGGTGAGAAGTAATGTATGTTTTCTGTGGTTTAAGATGCAGTCAAACCTTTTTCATTTCCATTTGCATACATCTTGTTGGCAGAGCCCTTTGTTAAACTCAGCCTGAAGCAGGTTTCTAAAGCAGAGTTAAAATCCAAAAGCTCTTAGTAAATTACATTTACAAAGGAAGTGTCAGTGCAATATTAAAGTATAATGGCAGGAGTAACTCCAATATATTCTTAATGAGGCTCTTTAAAGTACTTAAACTGACAAAAAAAAGTTGTAAAGAGAAGCAAAAACCATCTAATTTCTGTTTAATCATAGATAATTTTCCTTCCATTGACCTTTAAACAAAAATAAATTTCAGTATCCTATTCCTTATTTTTGAAAATTATTTTAACAAACAGACACTTACCTGTTGCAACATGACGTCCCATTCCAAATATGGCATAAACAATGACAGGGAAGAAAGATCCATATAAACCAAAAACTGGATGGACTGAAGACAGAACAGCAAAGGCCAGCCCTATAGAAAGTTAAATAGAATTACTTCACTGTATGAAGATAAAACTATTCTGTTTGCTTTGTTGTTTTTTATTTTTATGAGGAAATGTCTACAATTTTATTAAGCACAGGAAAAACTCACCTCCATTTATTAAAACCTAGATTATAAGTGAATTACTGTACAATAAGGATCAGAAAGAACTGTAGAAGGTTTTTCATTTCATCATCAAAATCCTCATATCCCACCATGTTTCCAAGTTGTCTCCATCTGTGGTTCCAAACCTCTTTTAATAGCCAGGCCTCGCAGGAGGAGGCAGCATTGTTTCACCCCCACCCTCACAAACATGGGTTTGAGACTGCCAGGTCTCCAGGCAGTGGGATGGTTATTTCTTACAAATGCTTCAAAACCTGTAATTTTGGTTTGGATGGAGCCCCTTCAGTCTGCTTTCTTCTAATTTCTTAAACAAAAAAAATATTCCAGAGTTCATCCTCTTTAGGTGCCTGGGGGTTTTAAGCCTTTAGATATTAACATTTCTTTCATCATGTAAAGCTGTCAGTTCAGAAACAAAAAGTATTTGACTTTCATGTTGAGATGGAGAACAAACAGAATTGGTTAGGGTTTAACTTTATAGACTTACTAATTACCTTCATTGCTTAGCTATAGAGGACAGCACCCATCCTTTTCTTAGAAAGTCTCGGAACATGACAAGAACTCATCTTTCAACAGAGACATTCCTGCAAAGCAGCAGATTTGGTTGCTGTTCAACTCAAGATACCTAAGACAGCAAGCCAGACTGCACTGACTTCTTGCAAGTTATCAGGAGGAGACTCTCCAGACTGTGCTTCAGATCTGCAGGCTCTACCTCCATTTCACAGTTCTTGCTACTGGAAACTAAGAGTAGGATAACTTGCCCTGCACAGTTGCTCCATTAATTTTGGTAAATACCTCATTATGCAGTCTGAAAGAAAGGAGTGGCCTGTGTAACACACAAGATGCCTTTCTGATGTTCCCCTTCAACCTGAGAGTTCCCACAAGCCTGGGGCAGACGTGTGTGCACTGGGAGAAGGACCATGGATGGTCTGTGACAGAGGTGATTGAGATATATGGAATGGAGTTGCCTTCTGTGCACATTTGAAATCTCCAAGGAAAAGTAAATATGCAGGATTAATTGTTCTCACCAAGCTTTCCTAACTGCTCCAGAAAGCATTCTTCATCTGAAATGTTGGTGTTATGGGGCTTTAATAATATGCCAAAGAATGTCTTTGTTTATGGGCTTTCAGAGACAGTTCTGAACATTTTTATACAAAATCTCCTTCTTAAATTTTCATTTGAGTCTGTAACAAAGTGTTCATCGTGGGGGGAGGCAAGAAAATGCCAAAAGATTAGAAGTGTCAAGTTCTTGGTGAAGCAGTCATCTGTTCTTAGAAAAACCTCATGATGCAGATTTTGTTGAGACCAATCCTACATGGATCATTTTCATCCATATTGTGCTCAGCAAAGTAGCACTATCAATTATGACTTGCAAATGAGATATTTTTAAATGTGCTTAGTTTTAAACTTCTTTTAAACAGAAATGGACTTGGTTGCTCTTGAGCCAATGCGTCTAGTGCAATTAGTGCATCTACTGATAGTCACTTCTACAACTTTCTCTTAGCACAGCATTATCATAGACCAGAAAGATCTTTGAAATTTTAGTGTGACATCTATGTTCACATGATCAACAGAGGTAAAAGAAGATTCTGACCCAAGAGCAACACAGAAGGGTGTGCCTGAGGAGAATAAAAACAGCACAGGAGAGAACTGCATGACCCTGTCCAGACAAAACTGAACATGGAGGAGGGGGTGGAAATAGAGAATAGGAGGAAGAAGGTTTTAAAGTTTGCTTAACACTGGAAAGCTCTTCCATTATAACCATTTTATGAACAAAACCAAAAGGAAACAAAAAATTTGGAATTAAATCACTAGCTGAATTCTACTCACACAGATATTCCAGCCTTGCAATAAAGCATTATGCAAGGCTAATTTATTTTACTCTCCAAAATGTAAAGAAATCAGAAAAATCAGTATAACTTCAGCTTCATTTTAGTTATAACAACATAATTGAAAGGAAGTTACCTGTCTGTGTGGACAAGCATAAGGGAAATACACAAGTTCAGTACTGAATGCTGAGCCAGCTATGTACTTTAGAAGGTTTTTGGGAAGAGCCTGTAAATCCAGGTTATGGTTATAAATCCAGATGATCTGCTTCTGATAAATATCACTTGTTTACAGGCAGATAATCTGAACTTAAATTCTGCCCTTGTTTTTCTCCATTTTATGCATAGACCTTTCACATTCTTTTATATTAAGTTTCTAGAAGCAGTGTGTCATTTTTTTCATGGTGAGGTCATGGCAATCAGGACAGAGCTGAAATTACCAGCCTTTGACTTGGGTCCTGGCTCTGTTTGTCAGGTTTTTATTCCCATTACTGAAGCATGTCACTTACTGAAGTGTGTAAGAACAGAGAGTCATTTTAAAATAGAATTAGCAAAGACTTAGTAAATACTGATTAGGCATAAAATTTTCTAAAGGTTCAAATACTTTTTCAAGATGTAATCAGTAGTATATTTTAACTTATTTCATTAATTTTCATATTAAACTTCACTGCAATGCATTCCATATGCTCAAGAGCTTTCCTGTCAGAAGACAGGAAACATTATTTTATTTTTTTATTCAAAACAGTAATACTTAAAAGAAATAGATCATAAAGCAAGGATCTCACATAATCTTCACTGGTAATATGGAGAAGCTCCCATGGCAGTGACATTAAGGTTTTCATATAAGAATACAAATTCCATGAAAAGAAATGCAAACAAATACTGAACAGTAAGTTTGGATACAGTACATTAATATTGTTTAACTAATCCTTATCATAAGATAACAGTGTGGGACACACTTTCACTGAAAACCATGACCTGTGACTAGCACCAGGTGCTTAACAATCCTCTGGCACACCACACCGAAAAGCAAGAGATGTTCCCCACTGTTGATCAGTGGCAAATGCAAGTAACCAGAAAAAAATAAGCTTGATGCAAAGAGAAACAAGGCTGTCTCCTACCACAGGAGAAATGTCTCAGTTTAAGTTGGTAGTTCCTGCTAATTAGACTAGTGCCAAAACTACAGCAATAAAAAAATACTTTCCATAGGAAGAGCTATGAATCACCAGAGTATGGTCAACTAGTTAACAATTTTCTGCATCTGGAAATATGCTTATGACACGTACATCTGTTCTGAGGAAAGCTCTACCATGTCTTTTGGAAATACTAAGTACAAACCAGAAATTAAAGGAAGAAGCAGGAAAAGTATTAAGCCTATAATTAATTTGAGGAGTATCAACATTAGTAGCATTTAGTATTTACTGTAAAAAGCTATATATTTTTAAAGTTTTTCTGATAGAGTGTATATTCAAATAACTTTCTGTAATTGTAACCTTTTACTCTTAAATGTGATTATACTAAGACGGTCAGACCCAGGTTTATGGAACACTAAATGACACCAATTCATCTTATCCCACTCAAAAATCCTATCTGCAGTTGTGGTCGCTCTCTGATGCTTCAGAAAAAATGCAATTTCTATATTTGTTCACTAAGCTGAACTATGCAGTAAGGAAGGTTTTTGCTGAGGATGGCCTAAAATGTAGAATTGACACATATTTAATGAGTCTCCTATCAATGCATCTTGGAGAACTAACAAATCAGACAACCAATGAGTCATATCCCAGGCTTTAATTTCTAACTCCAGGATAGCTAACTTCTATTGAAGAAAAAAAACAAACCACCACATGAAAAAAATTAATATTATATTTCATAACAGTCTTCCTACACACACCCACAGTTCTGGAGAGTTCTTTGACAATGGCTTCATAAAAGTTCTTAACACAAAATGATCCTTTAGAAATAATGTCATTTACCTCCAAAAACTGGGAAGCTCAGTATCAGTTCTTTCAATGCACATTTAACTCATGCTTACTAGACTTCTGTTACTTAATGGCCCCATTTGCTGGGACTACAAAAGTGGATTCTACCTTCTGTCTGACTTATTTTGTGACAAAATACCAAGAGCTTAAAATCATTCCTTGGTTCTTCTGTCATTCAAAGCCTGAGGCAAATGAAGAATCTAAAGACAAAATGAAAGAACAGATCCTCAAAAATGAGCTTTAAATCTTTCAGAGACCACACAATGTTGATTTGGCAACCACCCTCTTTTTTGAAGGGTGCTTCAGTGCATTTTCTTCCCATGCAACTCTCTCCTTCAGCCTGGTGAGTGTTAAGCACTTCAGCTGTGGTAGCCATAGCACCTGAATTCACAGTATTTCACAGACTCCGAAATGCAGCTCTCCCAATGTACCGTCTGACAACCACACCAAAGGTAGATTTGAGAAAACACTGTTCTATTCTGCCACTTTACAGATCTCCAGATACTGACATTTGTCTCTTAGTGTTCAAAAGGAAAATATGCAAGCATTATGGTACGAGAAACAAGTGAATGGCAGGACCCACTTATGATTTCACTATTCAAGACAACTTGACCCTTCTGTACATAATAGAGTTTAGATACATACAAAACAGACAAAAAATTTCTAGTGTTTTCTTTTCTTTTAATAGAGCTCTTCAAAAAAAACTATCAGTCTTGACAGACAATCTGAGATGAAACATTAAGACCTCTTTAGGATGAATTTTACACAATATCTGAACACCACAGAGGTTTTATAAACTGTTTCACAGTGAGTTCTATGAGTGATTATCCACCAGTCAGACATAATAACTGAAGAATTCGGCCACCTCCAGAATCGATGAAGCATTTTGAAAGTGGATTATAGGTAAATTTCTCTGTATTTCAGTATGAATAAACAAAGAATGAAGCCATTCTGGCAAGCAGGTAACTATGAGGTAATCTTTTGAGAAGCATCAATGCTGTGGAGAAACAAAAACCTATCATGAGTGATCACAGGCCTTAATCCAGATGAACTGGACTTTCTGAAATCCATGAAAAGGGCAATCAGTTTGGCAAATTGGTGGCCAAGGATCTGAACACTAACAGTTTTATGATCTGGAAGATTATATGTGGTGTCATTTCTTTCTTCAAGGATCAACATTTCCTGGGTTTCTCCGTCTCTGTCCATGGTGCTCAGGCACCCCAGGGCACAGGGATCCACGGAGCTCGTCTGGTCGTACAAAGATGGATGTGCACCAGAGTGTACCTGGACATGAGGCCCCAAAGGAGTCAGAGGTCATCCAGAAGCTGAATTCACATTTCTAGCAGTCTGTTAGACAGGTCTGTATTAGCACATGTGTAACTTGGAAGAATTTTTATAGACACTAGAAGTAAAATATTGCATGCACAGCAGCCTAAGTGCCTTTCTCCTCTGCTGGAAAGTTGTAAAGTATGAAACATTGTCCCACATTTGCTCACTAACATGTTAAATTTCATATTCAGCTTACATCATTATTCTTTACATGGGAGAACTATAACAGAGTTCAACTGGACACTCTCTTCCACAAATCATGAGCTACATGGATTCTCCAATGCATTCTGCAGGAGGATTTTCTGGCTCTGTTTCCAAATGTGCTTATTCGATTTCATCTACACATGTTATTTGTAAGCCAGATGTATATTTACAAGGCAGCTTTACCCCTTAATAAAATTATTAGCTCCACTTAGTCAACTCAGAGTATATTTATGTCTACATTTATGATCAGAGCCTGAAATAAACCCTGGCAACTATCACCCTTGAGAAGACACAGCTGGGGTTCCTCCATGAAAAGCTAAGAAAAAAAAATTATATAAGTTTTTGGCATCATGCCTTCCAAAACACTGGGCACCCCTTCTGGAATGCAGGAAGGCAGTATAGTTAATTTTTTTTAATGTCAAGGTCTCCAGCCAGTGTTAAGGAATTAGTTGTTCAGCAATAAATCCAGCTCCAGATTAAATTAACTTTAATTAAAACATACAAACCACACCAAGACTCAGTGAGTTATTATTGGGCTTGAAGAACGAAAAAGAAAAAGAAGTTGGCAGAAATAACAATACTGATTTCATCAGATGCCATCTATGTATTTAACTTTTAGAGGAAATATGTCTCAAGGGTCCTCCACCCTCCAAAAAAACAGCCCACCAAAATCTGCTTGAGCCAAAGCATTTCTTGTTCATGATAGGTCATAGGAAAGGCAGCAAATGTATATATAAATTCTATATGAAGCATATCCCTGAACTAGCTGCCTACAAAAAAAAAATATTTTTTTAGACTACAAACACTGACATCACTGCAATCTGATAAATTTGAAAGTCCAGATCTTACACTCTCATGCATCCAATGGGCAGCTTTTGAGTACATGCAATATAGCACACAGACAAATGTTTATTTCAAAAGAAACAGAATAATGTTTATGAATCCACAAACTCAGCAAGAAAAGATTGGATCAGAAATACAGTGGCAGTATTTTAGTTTTGAAACCCACACATTTGTGTTAACTTTTTAATAGACACACACAAGTTCAAAACCTCTTTTCTTTTTTTTTCTTTTTTTTTTTTTGAGAAGCAGCAGATATTGAAAGGGAGCATAAACTTGTGAAGACCCTCCCTTGTGGTCTGCTCCCCCTTATGACAGCCAAACATGTAATTTAGCATATCTATGAACAGAATTATGTGATAAGGAGATCCATCCTCTTACCCCAATATTTAAATGAAATATTTTTAGAAGTACTTCCAATTTTAAATCTAAACATATTCATGTTACTTTATTTTCATTTCTCCATGTGCTGCAAATGTCTTTTAATTTAAATGCCTTTCCTGATAAGGAAAAAACCTTCCAGGTTTTAATTAACCTGTCTGAGCCATTTAAGTTTTCTCCCAAATATAATCTCTGTTTTTCTGCTCCTTCTCCTAGCCTTTTCTTCTACTGAGATCATCTTCCATGAACAGAGGCAACCAAAATGACACACTATATTTGTCATAATGGATCAATAGACAGCACTACCAGTGGTCATCAGCTTCTTTGCACCTCTTAACTCACACAGCAGCCCATTATTTTTCAACTAGGGTAATTGTTTTCCAACACATCATTAAAACCACCCCTAACTGAGAGCAGCAGCAGATTTGTCTTTAGAATCCATACATAAATCCGAAGCAAAACCCACCAGCTGTCCTAGAATCTTGCTTCAGAATTGCATAGCTGAATCAATCACTCTGGTATCCTTTATTGCCCTACACGCATATATTTTTTCATTATCATTATTATTATTATTACTAAAGAGAAATACAACTCTATGGCTTGCATCTGGTCCAGTCCCTCATCTGCAATACAGACTTGTAACTAGGGTACAACACTATGCTCACTATCAATCATAGAATATAATTCTGAATTTGACAGAATCATCCAGGGTACGTCTTACCAGATCTGCAATGACACTCACCTAGTTTTTCAGAATCCTGAGATGGTGATTACCCATCTCAGCCTTCAATCTGAATGTGTTTCATTTTCTCTGTTTGGTATCAGTTATACATCCATGTGCTTGACCATTTCGCACACGGCAAAATCATCATCCTTCAGGAAACTGGAGTTTCAAAGTTCTAATTTTGCACTGAGGCTTCCATTCAGACCAAATACTTCAGTAGAAAGTACCATGTCTTTGTTTTGTACTCATCTTTTTGAAGGCTGGAAAAACATTTGTAGGTTTGGGGGTTTTTGGAAGGGTCTAACTCAGTTGCAATATTGGACATTCATATCAGTAGCAAACTACTGAAACCTGAATTCTTTGCACCATAAACTCTCAATGTAGTATTGCATAAGTCATTTCTCTGTTTCAAGCAAAAGCATTTTTGTGTGTCTAATTTCCCTACCCATATATTTTTGCTATTATTGGACAGCGTAAGGAGCTCTAAATTGTTATAATGAGAAGTGAAGGGTGTAAGTATTATCATCACCCAGAAAATTACCAAAAAATAGAATTTAAGTCATATATTTGTGTAAGCAGGAGTCTCTCTGGTCATTAATGGCTTGAAGATGAGCTTTATAATTATCAAAACCCCAAGAGAGATCTTGGAAGAAGCTTGGGGAGAACGATTGACGTTGTCTGAAGTTAGGCACCTACATTAGGAATTCATATCCAGAAAGAGTAAGGCAATTTCAGGTGTTATGCAGAGCACTTAATTTTCACAGCATGTCATGACCAAAATGCTTCAGACTCATTTGTGTCCCCTATCCGTATAGAGAACATAAATAAGTTACATACACTAAAATATATATTCAAGCAGACTAACTTGGGGAATAATTCCTCTGGCAATGAACTCAGCTGCATGACAGAGGGTCTGTTTTATAAACTTTTTCAGGAAAACTTGGCTTTACTTCTGTTACATTCAGGGACGTTCAGGGAAGTTTACTGATGGGTTGTGGTAGTAACTACTTGATTTCTACATGCCAGCCTTTGTGAGCAGTGTGCAGTTCTGCCCAGGAAAAAAAAAACAAAGAGCAAAACAAACAAACAAGCAAAAAACAAACCATATAACCCACATTCTAAATAGCAAAATATTGAGGTATGACTGGCAACCAATATACACTGCAAAATTTAAATCCTAAGGCACAAAGCTATTTGTTTGAAAAGACAAGACTGAATGAAGAAGAATAACGAAGTGGATTAATGATAGATGGATCAAGAGCTTGGTAATGAGTAAATAACGTCAGGAAAGATCACCTATGAAAGGCCTTGAAAGTGAAGATGAATAATTTGCTTGGTGCAATAAAAGTTACCACTGTGAAAATAAGCTAAGCAGCTGCATTCTGAAGAGATATGATGGGACTATAGCACATGTTCAGAAGGCTACAGAAAAAACATGATGACAGTTTTATGAGATTTAGCTACATGGAAAGACTGCATCAAAATGCACCTTAATTTTATCATGTAAGGAAACCAAGAAAAATTCAGACCCAGCCTGAACAAAGTATTCATCTTATATGAATATGGGGTGACCATGTCACATGAAAAAAACCACGAATAATTCTGTTATTATTGTGACAGGTCAGTGGATGAATTACAGAAAAGACAACAGTAAGACCTGCCTTTAGCCATGTTAAACGTGAACTGTTTATTACCCACAACACCATGGATATAATGGTTAAGACACCTAAACTTTGATGTCTGCCTCATCAGTGTGTACATCTGAGCCAATCCCATTGCATTCAGAGGAAATCTTATTAATATAATTAATCAATCTTAACAAAGCAGATGGTTAGATTTAGTCAGATGAATCACGCCTGTGGTGGGTTGATTTTAGCCAGCAGTTAAGTACCCAGCCAGCCACTCACTCACTCCTCCTCAAAGGATGGGGGAGAGAATCAGAAAAGCAAAAGTGAGAAAACTTGTCAGTCAAGATAGACAATTTAATAAGTGAATGAAAGAAAAGAAAAAAAGTGATGTAAATGCAATCATTCACCACCTCTCACAAGCATAGAATCACAGAATAAGCTGAGTTGGAAGGGATCTATAAAGATTGCCAAGTCCACCTCTTGGCCCTGCACAGGACACCCCAAGGAATCACACCATGTGCCTGAGAGCATTGTCCAAATGCTTCTTGAGCTCTGTCAGGCTGATTCTATGACCACTACCCTGGGGAGCCTGTTCCAGTGCCCAACCACCCTCTGGGTGAAGAACCTTTCCTTGATATCCACCCTAAACCCCTCCTGACTCAGTTTCCTCGAGTCCTCTCACTGGTCACCAGAGAGAAGAGATCAGTACCTGCCTCTCCACCTCCCCTCATGAGGGTGTTGAGGTCTCCCCTCAGCCTCCTCTCCAGGCTGAACAAACCAAGTGACCTCTGCTGCTCCTCATTTAGCTTCCCTTCAAGGCCCTTCATCATCCTTGTTACCCTCCTTTGGATGCTCTCAAACAACTTAATGAACATTAACTCTTACCAATTAAATCTTCATTGACCAGTGAAGAACTCAAAAGCAGCTTGCTGAGAACTTCTTAGCTGCACTGCAGACCCTTTGTTTCATTAGCACTATTTCAATTTGGAGAGGAAAAAAGAGATTTTGCACTTATGAGACATCTACATGGATCTAGCAATTGAATTTGTTTGCAAGGATGAGGGACACAGAATTAAATGGAAAGAAGACTCTTCATAGAATGACTGTTGGTAGGGTATTAAAACATTTTAAAAGGAAAGGGAAGAGACCAAGCAATGCTAATCCAACAAGAAAATTAAGGATTTATTTTGTTAATTTAGAGACATCTTGCTCTGGTCTGTCAATAACAGATTTTTGAGAAATTCTTGAGACAAATTATGTAGTGATTACCAAAACATAAAAGCTCAAATTTCTTAACTTCCTATTACAGTATATAGCAAACTTCAAGACTGGATCATGGTGTTCATTTTAGATTCAAAGATTATTTTTTCAACCTTAGGTATCAAGGTAAGAATAAGGATTCTCTGTCAGCATTATTAAATTATAGTTGGAACTGATATTAAATAGTTGGAACTGATGAAGCCTGATTTCCTTTACTGGTTTTGACTTGTGGCTGACTGACTTTGCAGTCTGAGACTGCAAGACCAGCTGAACCTTTCCACCAACTGGTGTATTTTGAAAGGATTTTTTTTTTTTTTTTTTTTGTTAGAACAAGACTTGTAGGGTCTTGTTCCTACGGGATATTTTCATAAAAAGTTTTAAAAACATAACTATCTTTGACACTTCTTCATATTCTGCGGAAGTAGATAAAGGACTCTAAACCTAGAGGAAACACACAGACAATAAAAATATTGTCTCAGTAGGTAAACAGGACATAAGAGTTCAACAGTGAATTTTGGGGCTCCTGAATTAATATTTATTTGTCATTTCTAGCAGACAATGAAACAACTATAGGAACACTTGCAGAATGACTGTTTGGTTTCAGCAATGAGTCTTCCATCACAAATGCCAAGCAGCACATCATGATAATCCCATGCCTTTCCTTCCCATCTCACTACACCCCTTGGTCTCCTCTTCCCCAGCCTGGTTTTGTTGCTTTCACTACGACACAGTAAGGACAATGACTTTCATCTTTTCTTCCTTACTATACAAAGGGAAACCAGCAATTTTAGCTAAAATTTAGATTAGAAGATGGAACACAAACACATTACACCAGATCAGAGCAGTTGCCAACCTGAATATTCTGAATGTGACCAATGCCAGATGAGTAAGAAATCCCACAGACGGAAATTGTGAAAAACACAGCTCATTTGGAAGGCCTTTCTTAATTATTCTCAAGCTACTGGACTGCTCTCTACCCTGGAGTTTGCAGCTTTCATCACTCAGAAAACTGTTGTATATGAATACAACTGTAGATTTTTCCAAATACTTCCATAACTCAAGTTTATTTCCTTATACTTGAATTTGCTTAAACCTGTTGCTGAGGTTGACACTATGCTCAACAAGTCAATTTTCACTGGTTACCTTTTTTTCCTACTATTATTACAATTTCTGCTTTGCATTTTGTTACAAAATTTCTTGGTTTATCTTGTGCGTGGAAGGAAACAGTCACAATAGGACCTCTCAAAATTGGGGTTTTTTTGTCTTTGTGCTGTATAACAAATGAAACTTTTTTGCATGCATAAGTCTTTCTGTGGAAATATTAGGATAGTTCTGGTAATTGGAATGCTTACAACACTAGGGAAAGAGCTAATATCTTGCGTTCAAATTAAAGCACCACAAACATGATGAAAGGCTTTTGTCCCTAACTCTCTTCCTATTTCATCCCCTAAAATCATTCCAAAATCTTGAGAAGCAGCATGCAGAGAAAGAAAAAACAGATCAGCAGGTGGGAAGGGTTTCAATCAATTTCTTTTTAAACAGCATGAAATAAGGATAATATTGTTTCCAGAGTACTTAAAAATAATCTAGAAAACACAAACCTGTATTTTCTGTCTTCACTGGATCTTCTTAAATTTATCTGTTACATTAAACAACTTCTTGGTACAAGACTCAAACATGAAAATCCTGGCTGAAACTACCAACACTGCAGAAATGCTGTTTAATATAGCATTTTTTATGAATTTCAACATACTGTTATTAGCAGCATTTTAATTACAATTGTCGCATACACACATACCAGTGAAATTAGATACTTTGCAGAGTTATGGTATCAAGGTTCTTAAATCATGCCAATGCAGATGTTCCTAATTACTTTGAAAACACAAATACTTATACAAATAATTTGTTTCCAGCTCCAGCATAACTCAATTAAAGGAGTGTTTATAATTTAACATGAATGATAGTTAAGCATACCTAATATGGAAGACTGTTAGGAAACAATACATGAAGGAAGGAGTTAAAGTCCATCTGAGATAAGAAGCTGTGATTTGTCTGAGACAAATATAAGATAATGTCATAAGAAGGTGACACTATCAAAGACACCAAAAACTGACAAAAGCATTTATTTCCTAGTAGCAATCACTTTACTAAGCAAGATGACTGGAACTTAAGCTTTCTGCAGGTCACTGCTCAGGGTTTGGAGAGTTTTTCATTTTCCTCCTTTTTTTTCAATTTTTTTTTTTTTTTAACTGTAAAATGGAGCCTAGCTCCACCCCTACTTTGTACTGCTTCTTGAAAAGAGGTGTGGTAGGTAATGCAATACAGCATTAAATCAGCACACAAGCTATGGATGCCACAGATCCTCTCCCTGGATAATGTCTCTGGCAGGAACACTCTTTATGCACAGAAAGTTGTGAATTTTTCCTCCTGTGTTTTGGAATTTTACAGGTAATAGTACCATGCACATGTTTCTTCCAGAACAGCATGTCTTATAGTGCAATTATCATTTAGTTATATTTTGTTTTCCATGTGAAATAGAGAAAAAGGTGGTCATTTAACTGATAGAACATTGTATATAACCATATCCTGTATGAATAGAGTTACTGCTCTCTCACCTTCCAAATTAAATGTTTGAAAAATTGTTGAAGGTATGGGATAAATAGTAAAGTTCCACAGAAATTAACGACAATAACACAATGCATTTCTATCCACGATTGCACATCCAATCTATACATGAGTTAAGACTATATATTTTTCCTTATATTTGTATTTAGATCAAATCAACATTAGATATGACCAGAAAAACTTAAAATACTAATCTGAAATGAGTTAACTGTACCTTGAGTCACCTGTTGGATGGCTAACATCATCCCAGACACTGTATCAGGAACCAAATTTTCCTTCCAGTTGTAGACAGGCACCCATTTCAAGATAGGCAGCCTTCTCAAACACCAGGCTTTGATATCTTCAAAGCGAACAGCCTGGATCTTCCTCCAGACTGTGCTTCTTTTCCTTTTTGCCCCTGTCATCGTTCCTACACCACCAAAGCAGTGCCTCTGTCAGGAGAGTCCACAGTTGAGGAATCACCCTGATCTGTGTCAGTCTCCAGTTTTCTTCTGAGATTTTTCAGTTCCAAAACTACAGAGAAAAAAAAAAATGAACAGAAGCACTTAAGATTTCTGCAGCTGTTCTGTAACTATACTCAATGAAAACACTTATTAAGCGCTTCAATCATATAAACAGCTACATTAAATGCAAGAACCATCTACAACAAAGATCACATTTTCTGCTGTTTGCAAAAATTTGGTCTAGTCTCACGTTAGTTTGTGATTCTTTCCAGTAACTTCCCGCTTTATATCCCTGTAATGCTTGTGCTTTTGGCCTCATTCCAGTGGCAAAATGAGGTATTACTGGGTGTGTGTGTGTGATATAGGCTGGGCTATGCTAATCTGAGCAAGAAGTGCCCAGCAGAGCAGGCATCTCCCTGCCAAGCCCGGGAGAGCAGCCGTGTCTCTCCCGGGGGGAGCTGTTCTGGCCACAGGCGGAAGGCATTAAGCCCTCAGTAAAGCTCGTGCTAGAAGACTTGTCTTACTCCACCAACATTTTGTCTTCTAAATTACAGTAAAAAGCTTATTTATGTAGTAAATGCAGAACATCAGGTAGCAATAAGTCCTACATACACAGACTCTCTCAGTAGGCTGAAACCTCAAACTTAAGAGTAACAAGCTCAAAGTGCGGTGAGGGACTGCAAGGTATCGGCTTCACATGGGAAGTGCCAAAAATTCTTGTGACAATCATTCTTCTTCAAAGCTAGTCCTTTCTGCTCTTGGCTGTCCGCTCAGCAAAGGCTCTCTCAGCACAGACAGTTCACCAAGGAACATTTGTTCTGGTAATAACGTCATGCACCTTGTGTTCGATACAAAGTGCTCAGACACAAAGTGATAAGGGCATGGAAGAGCTTTAAATGTTCAGGCATTTAAATGCCTTGACTGATATGGAGCAAGGACACAGCAAGCTTTTCTCTAAGTTTTCTGTATCTCTGGATGGCAAAGAAATCTAAATTGAAATGCAAGATCCATCTAGTGAACCGTCTTCCCAATCAATGTTCTGCAGTAAGCAATAAAAATAAATATATTTTTAAATATTTCCATTTTTAAAATATAAATTAATTTACATTTGTTTGTTTAGATTAAGGCAAATGAAACTGAAGCATTTTCCATCCAAAACACCTTTAGAAAATTGAGACTGCTTCCAAATGCAACAGGTAGACTGGCACAAGGACAAATGCATCACAGTTCATTCTACTGAGTGACATTCAGTTGATGTCCAAAACTGTGTCCCATAGCACTGCAAAGGTTAAAAAAAAAAATAAAATAAAAAGAAGGAATTTCTTAGCTTGAGACAGATCGTTACTTTTAAGTATTCCTGGCATACTTATTCTTTGCTCTGCCCACCCATTAACAACATACACTTTGTAAAGACAGGTAATCTTACTTCTGTTCGTTAGAAGAAACCTCTAACCATCAATTTTTTTTTTCTCTTTATGGTTTGTGTTTTTGGTTTTCTCTGTTTTTTTAACTTGAAAGTGCAGTTCAAGGACTTCATAATTGAGGTATTTATGTCTGCCAAATCTTTCACAACACAGATATTTTCCTACTTTCAGTGGTCAGAAGTGGACAGGAATCCTTACAGCTGCAGTGAGAGCTACTCAGCAGTCAGGTGCTGCTTAGTTTTGAAATGTTCAGTACCTCTTACTATAATAGTATTTACCATGAAATAAAGATCAAAGTACATTTCTATACATAAATATGCATGTGCAAAAACACCCAAATATGGGTACTTGTGTAAAAGAGCCTAGCTTCTTTTTTTTTTTTTTAACATTGTTTGCTAGAAGCTCTGAATATTCTGAAACAGGCAAAAAAATGCATTAGGAAACCAAAGAACCATCACTAAACACAAAAGAACGTATTCTCCATTCCTCAAACTTCTTGCACCAAAATGCTGACGATGTTTGAAAAAGTCTGTAATCGAGATTTTCCCACCTCCTAATTGCAGAGTCAGTAAAACTGGACAATTCTCATCAATCCCAGATTAGTAACAGTGGTAACTTTTATTGCACCAAGCAAAACTATTCATCTGAACTCCTAGGATTAGCATTTGTCTCCCACCAACAACAAGGGATGGTATCTCTCTGTGGGTGTGTGCATGCATGAGTGCAAGCATCTTACAGCTGATGTGGAATTTGTGTGGAAACTTTGTTTTACTCCAACAATTATTTTGATAAGTAAAAAACTGCATTATCCATAAATCTGAAGTCGATAACGCCATCAGTATTGAAAAACATTCTTCATTGTAACTCTGAAATTAATAAAGTACTCTTAGTTAGCAATGACACAAAGCAACATTTCATTTACAAACCCCGGAAGAAATCAATGTTTTTAAGGGAAAACTGATGCCTAGCTATGTATAACAAGCCTATACCTCACTACACAATATTACAACCTTTGAATCTTAAAGAAACACAAAAACTCGTCCACTTTCCTAGAACACATCAGTATCCTAATGGAAACGTTGTATCACACAGACATGATGTTTAAACTTTTTCCCATCAGCTGGTTTTGTTAGCTATAAGTCTTTAATCTATATACTCCCAGAATATGCAGGCTTTTCATAGGCTGAATTGTATCATGATGTACCTGAGTTATCAGAACTGTGAGACCCTCTTCTGCTCTGAAACAAGTGCATAAAGCTTCATTTTCTGGAACACCAAAGGATAAGCATGAGGTAAATTTGGTTACACATTTAAGTCAGTGTATTCACACACACTGCTGTAATATTAGATGTTTCACAATTAGCTTTTTTGATGATCTTATAAAAGTAAAACCTATTTACAAGTGATTACATAGTTGTTTGTTTGTTCGTTCTGTAAATGCATAAAAATATAATTCTAGTAGAATATTTATGTACAATGCTAAAAAGATAATTACCGTAAGTCAAAAATTAGAATACAGGGAGTATAGAGAAGTAGATATTTACTACATCATAGATCAGATATGGTGGGCTTTTAAAACCTGATTTACAACAGGTTCCAAAAATAAATGGGGTAAGCTCTGTGGGGGCAGTCTGTATTTTCACCAGCTCCTCTAACATTTGCATCTATGAGAAGTTTACATACATGGTGGATATGTGAAGAAAGGAGTTTTGATTCTCTAGCTCTGGCCTCAAGGGATTAAAAAAAATAAAAATCTAACACCTTACTCCAACTTAGACCTCAAAAAGAAAAATTTCTAGCAAACTCTGACAGAGAAGCCCTACCAAGCACTTCATATGGAAGCAGATTTTGTAGGAAATCTTTGGATTCTTGCATGAGAGCTGCTTTCATGTAAACCAGCAGGCAAGTTCAAAAACTATACTTATGTTTACATATGCTCATAGAACTTAAATGAAGTTATTCACACTTAAGACAGGCATAGATGGAAATAATGGAACATACTGTGGAGTCTCCCTCACTGGAGATAATCAAGAACCATCTGGACACAATCCTGTGCCATGTGCTCTGGGATGACTGCTTAAGCAGGGAGGCTGGACCAGAGAACCCACTGTGCTCCCTTCCAACCTTAAACACTGTGATTCTGTAGTGTGACTTGCTCTTTGTAAGTTTTCTCAGGAAGACAGATCACTTAACTAAATACCTGCAAATATCCAGTATAAAACCAGTGTGAAATAACTAAACCTGTATTCCTGCTGATGTGCATAATTTGCTCTCCAAGAACATCCAGAGCATCCAACTCACTTCCTCAAGTTCTCCCTTCCACCATCACTGGGTAAAGGAAAGGACGTGCTATGGTTAATCCAAAGCTACACACACCTTTCTGGCTGGCCACTAGCAAAAAAATATATGATTTAGATCTTAATATATAATGAATATATAATGATTGAGCTTTCCTCACCTTTTTATTCTGTGCAGAAATTAACTCCTGTTCATCCTTTTCCTCTATTCTGACCAACAATTTTTATGAACTCAGCTTCGGTACTGCTCTGTTTCTGTCAAATAAGTTAAGTATGGCTAAAGGATTAAGGTGATGCTAAATGAAAGACTTAGGAAAATAAGACAGGCAAAAATCTTGGTCACATAAAGCTTGTGTCTTTAGGAACTATGGCTAAAATTCCAAGACAATCCTATGAAAAATTTTAACTATTTTGACAAAGCACAACTGGATAGGAATGAAAGTCCAATTTTAAAAACAGGCTGATAGGAACTAATTTAGAGAGACCAAATTGTGCAGTTCATACATTGCAGAACACAGCATATGGGAACATTATACAAGCTACTGGAATTATAACAGAGTGCTGACAAATGCAACAACACAAAAACAGCGATAAAAATTCCCACTGTTCAAAACAGCACTCCTGAATTTTGAGAATTTGTGAAAAAGTAGGTTATCAGCCACATGTATTACATAAACCTGGGTTCAACCACAACACTAGGCAGAGAAGAAGCATATGTGCAAGTATGCAAATCATTTATTACTGATATTTAAATAACTTTCCCCTCTGAAATTCTGCTGCATCAAAGCCAGACAAAATTCACAAACTCCAAAGCTTGCCAATTTATCTCCCACAGTTGGATGCAATGCATTTTCAGTAACGATTAACTTTAAAAGTACTCCTGATTTCAGTCACCAAATACTTGAATGTGGACCTAAACTGACAAAGATGTGATTCTTACCCTTCACAAAACAAAGCTATGATCTCCATCCCTTCATCTTACAGAATATTTAGGAGACTATGGGGACTGTAACATCGAGGCAACACAGAAGCCAGACATGGCTCAAAAGGCTTGGGCTCGACTTAAACATCGTCTCTGTAAACGGGCTTTTCAGCACTTTTAAGGATGCTGTGCAAGGCAAAACTCGGTGAAGCAACACTGACATCGAGTGGCTTTGCTTGGTATTTTCCTTTGTTATTGCAGGACACAACAGCACTTTTCCGATCTGATGCTGGGTCGTGATATGATGGGTTTTGAACTGGATAATATTAACTACATAGTTTATTAACACAGTTAGTTGAAAATCAGATATCTGTAGCATCAAAGAAAGGTTTATTCACTGAATTTCAAATGTGTTTACTGGTCAGAAATCTAAGACAGGAGGTCAACTGAGAGATTAGCAAGGTACTGAACCATGTGAGCTCGTAATGCTCAGGCACGGTCTGCTCTGAGCACATCTAATGAATGACAAAGGGAGTGCAGAACAGGAAAAAAAAAAGCAATAATGCAACCATCCTCTTAAACTCTGTTCCTGATGAGATCATAACAGCCGTCTCCTAATAAATTGCCATACAGAGGCTAACAAAATTTTTAAAAAATAAATTATTAGCAAGTTATATTAGATAATTTTAGCATATCTAAAATGAGAATAAGAAATCCAGTAGTGTCCATTTCTTATGGAAAATATCTGTAAAGAAAATGTAATTTTTCATTTCCTTTTAAGGTTGTTTCTAGCAGCCGTTTGAAGGTTACCTTCAAATTAGTAAAAGAGACCTTATTTTTTTTCCTTTTTAAACTGGGTTAAGTGTCACAGAATAGACTAGAAACAGATTTAAGAACTCTTACATTTGAGAACACATCTTGAGAGCCAAAATACATAAAGCTATATACACATTTAACAGAATGGCATTTAACAGAAATATTTTGTGGTAACCCCTTACCCTTGACACAGATTTGTCTGTGCAAGAGAGATGCTGTTTAAGGTTTCAACATCAAAAATGCTTGTTGAAAAAATATTTAAATCACAGGCATCGGTTTCTTCATATTATTTCACTTAACCAAATGTTACGACAGAGAGAGTAAACCAGATTTTCTGATTATTGAGTGCACAAATGAGCCTATAAGCCACACAAATGAAGAACTTTTCAACTTAGGAAACCAAAAATTCAAACTCAAGTGACCCCTTCCCTTGCATATCTTACTGACTAGTCAGTGCTCAGCAGCCTGTGGAATGGAGTAACCACACCACAGAAGCAGATCTTCACTGGTTTCACTTCTAGCCTTGACCTCCAGAGAATGAGGTTCAAAATCTCTGCTCACTCCATGTATCCTTTCATTTCAAATCAGTGGGTACTGAGCATTTAAGCACATCTTGAAGAATATCCATTCTCATGTCTGATACCCTAATCTGTAGGCGATGGTGCTGAGACCTGGCCCACCAGAGGCTGTGGGACACTGAGGCATGAAGGCAGCTGGGAGAGCCAGCTGAGATCCTGATGAAGAGTACAGTCAGTGCAGGTAGCTCGGGGTGCAGCTGCTGTGCCAGCTGAGCTCTGGGTGGCAAGAGGCCATGAACTGCAAAGGGCAGGGGACCTGTGGCACCAGCCAGGTGACCTGATGCTAAGGGACACAGCAGGAGCCAATGAACCGACAGGAAGACCCCAGACTATCACATGCCTAAGGTAAGGTTATAAAAGCCCCAGGTAGTCCTTTATTCAGGCCCCACTTCTCGGCACAAGCTGTTATTCTGTTGTTGCACAATGATTAAGTTATTTTAAGGATCTAGAGGTCTAAGACTCTGATACTGGAAACCTGAGGTCGAGACAGTAAGAAAACCTGGTCTGAGTGTGTGAGTGTGTAGGGAGTCATGCAGGGCACCCATCGGGTAGCTGGGGACTCCCTCTGTGAAGGGGCCTCGGTCCCAGCTCAGGTGGTGGGACTGTGGCTGCTTGAGTGGCTCCTGGATGGTCAGACAGGAAAGTTTCCTAAACACCTCCCATGACCTCCCTGGAACTCAGGTGCAACAGTCTTGTAAGTTAGACAAACAGCAGGCAGGTCTAAATTGTAACTATGTACAAGAAGTGCAACCCATCAAGTTACCATTTACTTGAATGAACACAGTGTCATCAACCATGGAACATTGAGGTGCTGATTTATTGAGGTTTATCTCACGAGAGAACTATTTGGGAACTAGTGTAATGAAACAAGCATTCCTGAAGGACTTTATCTCCAGATAGCCTTAGAAGCATAGAGTAATTTAAGAGGGGAGGGACACCTGAAGGCCATCTCATCCAAATACTTCCTCAAAGAATGGATAACTTCAAAGCCAGATCAAGTTGCTCAGGAGGGACAAACTGTTCTTGTGCTTAACCCCCCCTCTCCATTCCTCTCTGTTGAGGGTTACGTCATCTTAAGGCAGTGGAATGAATACAAAATCACAGATTATCCCAAAATACATAACTATCTTGAATAATAAGTTTTTTGTTCTGACATCCTAAAAAGAGAGGATATCACTATCTGAGTAATCAGCAATACCTTGCCTCTAGACCCTTTGGCAGGTGAAATCCCTTCTTTTACATCCTGTGATAAGATATCTTATCATACTCTTTTCTCTCAGTGCAAAAACCTCTAAGTGCCTCATTTCTACTCTCTCTTACAACAAACTGTGGTGCTGTTCAGTATTTTAGAGACACGTCAGTCAGTGAAAGTGTTAATCAGAAAAACCTGCAATTTTAGGGTGTCCATATACTTCACTCATTAGCTTAATTTCATCCAGCTGAAACAGATACTTAATTACCTCACTGAGGAAACTAAGTTAACAGTGTATTTATAAAGCAGCATATTAATCCAGATCTGTAGGCTGTCATAATATAAATCACAGTGGTAATAGATTTTACAACACATGACAGATAGTACAGCCATTCAAAAAGGAAAGCCTATGAAGTGTAATAATTAAAATTTAGTATTTAAGTAGCTAATATCTTCCTGCCCTCAGAGACAGCAAACTGACAGAATTCCAGGATCACAGCTGAGCAAATTCCATGTAGCCTGTGGGAAAGCTAAAACAGTTCTTGAAAATAGATAATCTAAAAGCATTAATATATCCACACAGGCTTTTCTTTCCTCATCATAATTTAAAATATCTGAAAAATTATTTTATGAGACCACTACCTTGCAGTCTGCACTAACAGAAACTTGCACATGAAGAATGCATAGTGGATACTGAATAAAAAAAGGGCTTACTCTTCAAACTTGAGACCAAAAAGACTTTAATGATTTTTCTCCCCAAAGTTGTTGTTTGCCAAAACTGACTTAATAACCATCAGCAAGTATACAGAAAATCCCTTGCTGCCAAATTAAAAAGTAGACAAAAAGATCTGTACTAATAATAATCTGAATTGTAACATCAACTTTTACTAGCTCCAGAAATAAACATGAAAGATATTTAGAGACATAAGAACATTAATTTCCTAAATGACTTTACTACTGCAAGACAGTAACCTCAGAAAAGTCACACAACAAACAGCTGCACTGAACTATCTTGCTTACTTCAATAAAAATTCTCATCCTTGCCTGGGACTTTCTGACTAGACACACACAAAATACTTAAGTTTGAAAGCATGTGTTTTGAACTTCCCCATACATGCATCCACAGGTTATAAAAATATAATAATTCCAAATTCCAAAAGTATAGAAATAATCCAAACTACATCTCCCAGTATACTTGCCAGGTGCCCTGAAATCAGGAACGTTGCTACTCCTTCAGCAATTATTTTCAAAGTGTAGGAACAAAAACAACCCACTGGTACACTGGCGCTGGGTAACTGAGAACACCATGACTCACATGCCAGGTGCTTAAGAATCCGTTAAAATGTACTAAAAAAAAAAAAAAAAAGAGATTGCTCATTCATATATGCCATCTAGATGAGTCCATATATTTTATTCAAAATATCCACTACACAGATCCATATTCCCCAAATCCCAAACCACAGTCCATTTTAATCTGCATAAAATTACGGAATAATAGAGAAGAAAACCCAACTAAATGCTGCTACTTGTCCATTTTATGCAACTGTGTACTATTTTATACAATTGATTATATAAAAAAGTAATTCCGTGTATGATCATGCTTGCACGTCCTGGACTCTATGATTTGAACAATTTGTCCTAATTGTTACTGATCTATGTTTACAGCAAAAAAATTTCTTCTAGGTGACCTTGAACAATACATTCTGTCTTTATAGCGCTGCCTCACATGCTAATTAAGATATACTCTTTTTCTCTTCTGGTGTGATAGCTAATGACCTCATTGATGAAGAAAAGGCCATAGCTTTGTGCTTTCTTAACTATCAGCTGTTACTTAGACAATATAACCATAGATAATAGTAAATTAGGTAGTCTCAGTAAACATCTCAAGGTTTTGAACATGATCCCTTTCCTGGGTTTCTAAGGCAATTATCTGCATCACACAACATAGTATGTCTTGATTTTTCTAGCAATATGAACTTGGCACCAACTAGAGGGTGGAGGAGAGCTGATAAAGATGGCTGGCATACACCATCGTGTGCTGTCTGAGGGAGCAGGGATGCTCATCAGGGCGAGAGAAATGTACCACTGCTACTGAACAACTGTTGCAGAACTTTACGTTTTCCCAAATAATCAATATTTGTCCTAAATAGCTCCAAACTTTATGAAGTTACCACTCTTCCTCAACATGGAGAGGGAGTACAGACAACTGGGGTAATTTCATGCCAGTTTTCTCTCCTACATACTTCAAACCCTGTCTTTTTAAGATGTATTTCCAAAACAGAAACCCAGCGATTGACGCAACTTTTTCAAATACTTTTTGGGAAGTAATCAGGAAGACAGTGCTTTTCATTATACATACATTTAAAATTTTACATAGAAACTACAAAAACCTTTATCATTGTCTCAGCCTCATTTTGTCTAATCCGATAAACAATGGGAACACAAAACCTACATGTTACTAAATTAAAAAAGAATAAAATCGAAGAGATTAAATACTCTTAGCTGTTTTGGAAAGATTTCTCCTGACCCCAGCAATTGCTTAATTGACTGTGGAGTGCTTTGTTAAGTAAAAATGCACTTGAGCATATGGCTGGATAGTTTGCTGAGTCAGGTGCTTAGCAGTTGCTTTTGTTTAGTTCCTGATCTTTGCAAATGACAAAACCATTGTTTTTCTTTCCCCCTCATATTTCCTTTTCCATTGCTACTTCTAAAATTTAGACTTTTTAGCTCTTGTGTTGCCTTTGTCTTCTCTTACACTGGTTTCCAAATAATTTTCCTTCTCTTATGCAAGACTATTTTGTTCTGACTCCCGTATTCCATACAGGCATTTCCTTTCCACCTTGTTAAAACCTGTCCCCATGTGCTTAAATGCACTGATGCAATTATTCACTGGGGGTTTCTTAATCACAGATCAGTTTCACACTTTCCCAGTTTAGAATTACTTCCCTCAAATGAATCATTCATTCAGAAATGTGCAATATTTGTAAGTTAGACATTGGGCAGAAAAGTGCTTAAAATAAGGTATATATAGCACATATTTGTTGTTTCAAACTATAATTACTTTGAGTTAATTTTGCCACAGAGAAATTGTAAGAGGACTTCACTGGAGAGAGGGCAAACTTCCTCCAAGATGCAGCAATTAAAAAAAAACCCAACCTGCTTCGAAACATGTTTCGGGACAATTTCTACAGAAAACTTACTTACCAGAATGAGAGGGAGAAACTTTGATTAACTCAGAGAGACTTTTCAGACCTTTGCAGACTTCAAGGAAATCTGGCATGCTTACTTATGCATTTTGGATGAGAAACAAGACTAATTTCACCTGCCTGTACTGACACCAATTTGTCACATACAACTCATTTTGGTCTCCATGGACAGAGGAGCTGTGTGCAAGATCCTCTCTTCCATTTCAGATACTCTCTGTCCCTCCACAAATGGAAGAACCAAATGTTACTCAGCAGCTCATGAGAAGATAAAGCAGTGAAATGTCTCATGACCATCCTTTACACAAACTGGAAAGAACTACAAAGGAGTAGTGAGAACCTACACTGGAGCCCAAAGTTGGGCAGCTGTTGGAGACGGCAGCCACTTCTCTGCACCATGACTCCATTTTCCAGCTCTTTGACCTTCTGCTGCCTCAAGTCATCTTATATCCCAGTGGCTGACAAATGAGACCCCTGTCTGCCATCAAAGACCTATTCGATCTGCCTGTATAACTAATATCTACCAATTGATGTTGCCTTATTCATTTGTATGGGTACTTTTAAATTGTGTTATTTAAAAAGTCAACAACTTATATAATAGCCCATATTATATCAAACAGGAAACACTGTGAAACTTCATGCTGTAATGAAACTGCTTTTGAAAAAGAAAACAGAACAAATATTTCAGTGTGAATTATAATGTGTATATTTAACAATAAAACGTGGACAGAACAATTTTTGTACATAAATTATAGATAATTTTTAATGTTATACAGAATTATCTATGTGCATTTATTTTCCCAAGGTTTCTAAATGTTTAACCTGCATCTGTGGATGTCTTCCTACACAGACAAGACATTGTGCCAGTGCCCATGTGAATATTTGCTCTGTGACAGCATTGTATAAACTTCAGTAATATGCTTTTCTCCTTGACGTAGATGGATTTTGATTTATCCCATACCCAATGGAAAAACATTATATACATTACATAAATTAGTTGAATGTAAAAAATAAAACCTTCATAGGATCTCTTTACATATTTTAAATAATTGGCTTTTATGTCATGTTTAATGTTATGTCATAGACTAGACAGCAATGAAAATAGTCTGATCTTCTTGTATTTGGGAGTACTATCTGATTGCATCTAAAATGTTGATTTCTAAAGACCTTTAAAGTGAAGTCACAAATAAAATCCCCTGACCAGCCTGGTTTTGTTGGTTTTATCACCTCCATATATTTGGGCACCTACCACAGCCTACTGAATGTCCTCTTAGTGGGATGGGGATATGAATTTAGTATGTCATTTTTATTCCACCTAGAAACCAAAATAGAATTAAATGTTCTTTAAACACCTTCTTACTGAAATGTTTAGATTCAGGAAGTTGACAGAATATTTAGAGCATTGCCAAGATACCCCTCACAGTTTGCACAGCAGTATAAAAGAAGTTCATCTCTCAGCCAGTTTCATTGTTCTAAGCAAAAAGATCAAGCCCAAAGTCCCCATAGGCTGCATCACAGAGCCAAAAGTCTCTAGAAATGTTTGCGTTCCACTGATCCTTTATTCTAAACACAAAAAAGTATCCACACAGGAAAAAAAAATCCTCACCTGTTTATGGAATTGGGCCTTACTTATCCTTAAAGTTATCTATTATAGAAGTAGTAGACATATTAGAATTATTTCAAAATAAGTAAATTTGGATCAGTTGAAGATGCTTACTAGGCACATCCTTAAATTCAAGCACATTGAGATTCCCACTAAAATTACTTACTAATTACCTACTTAGGAATATGTTTCCTGAATCAGTTTTGTCTTTGTAAAAATATGATTATTTCAAAAGGATGTGAAATAACAAAACCCTCTAATTTCAGGGGAGAAGGAAATTACATAAATGATCAGATTCTTAGCATAAAAGAAAGTAACAATAATCTTGATTCCAAATGAAATAACCCACAGGAATAAAAACATGGGCAAAATATAAATATAGCATCTCTAAAGATAAAGTAATTCATGCTTTCTCACTATTTTCCATGAGGTCTAAGGGATTCTTTAAGTTTAAAGGTGTTCCAGAAAAAAAACCAACACAAAACCCTCCAAACATTTCAAACCTAGTATTTTATCTTCATTTTTAAGAATGTATTTGTTTCTAAATGAAGACATCCATTCATCACATTTTAAAAGCCAATTTCAAAACTAAGGAAAGGTGGGACTTACAGCAAAAATGCTGAAACATATTAGAAGTAACACTTTATGCACATCCAAACACTTTCTGCAATTTTAAAATTTGAACTCAAAGTGAAAAAATGTTAATCACAGTATCAAATTAAAACACATGAAAGAAGTCAGTCAAAAAGCAATCATGTATCAATTGTTTAGGGTTTACCCAATAAAACCCCGAATAATGTTTAAGCAATGTCATCTGCTTGATCTATCTGTTGCTGGAGTTTAAACAGCCAAAACCAGCACCATTACAGAATTACAAGGAATAATTATGTATATGAATAGATTACTACTTTGGAATTCATTTTCTCTCCATCTGGTGTACATTTTATTTTGACCACAAATGAGGTACTATCCTAGGAAACTAATTAACAATTATTGTAAACAATACCAAAGAGAGCAATCTGATTGATCTAGTGAGTGCATTCCCTGCTTGCTCTATGGCACAGCAACAGCATCCAGTCCATGATTACACTGGGTAGGAGCACAGCATTGTCTCGATACTAGCAGGTGTACATTTCAGCTTACTTTCATTTTCTTCTGAAAATAAGAGGTGCTGCACATTTTTTCTGAAGGAACACCAGTGTAACACCAATGTTTCAAAATTACTTTCCACAGACCTATACCCCAAGTACTGATGAATCCTTTTTCTCTCAGATATTCTGTACAGTGTTGGTTCTTTCTAAATCATTTCAAAGGCACAAAGGCTTCCAACAGCACAATTTGCACTCAAATTTTGTCTTCAATATTAATATTTAAATGTAGAGATCTTGAGGACAGGACCATTGTTATCTGTCATGTCATATGCAACCCTGAGCAAGGAGCGGACAGTAATGTTGCTGAAGAAAATACACATTTTCCGAAATCAAAAAAACCAACTTAGATTATTTTTAATTTAGGAAGAAGAAATTAATTTATTATTTATACTGCAGTATAAATAATATTCTAACTAGGAATAGGACTTCATGGAAAACATCCACACTGCTAAGTAACTGAGGGCCAGAAAATGAACTTGTGCATCAGACCCTTCAGTGTCCATACTGCTTCATTTTTCACTTACTCGCTGTATCTTTTGGGCTGCAAACTGAGCAAAGTTTGGAGGAGGTTTCACTTCAAAAACCAGAGCCAAAAGTCAGCATGGATAAGGTTACACCAGTTCTGCCTTTTTCTGCATACTCAGTCCTTCAGTGCTATCCCAGAAGTTTTTCCATCCCCACAAACCCCTAAAAACCCTCATTCTGCACTCTTAAGCACTTATATATACCTTCACTTCCAATCTGTACAACTGTTGCACTCCTGATCTGGACAAACTGCTGAGTTTAGAAACTCTAAAACGAGAGGAGCACATGAAAGATAGAAGTTGTTTCTTCGAGCCACGCACACCAAGCAGGGTCCAGCAGAGAGCCTGGCAGTGGGCTGCAGCAGCCTTCTCCCCACTTTCCCCAGCAAGGCCACGCCGTTTGATGCATCCAGCAGAGTAGTAATGTCTCGCTTCAAAATTCAGGACACTGTTAATATTGCTCCCTATTCAACATTCAGTTTTGCATAAGCAGCAGCCTGCGGCAGCCATCCCTCCCTTAGCGAGAGCCCCGTATAGAAAAACGATTTGTTAATTGGTTATCTTAACTTTGATAAGGGCCTTCTGTTCTCTCGGGAAGATGCATACCAGGGAAATGACCACAGCTATAAGCACCAGGTGTGGATGTCTTTTCTTTATCTCCCAGAACGCTGAGAGATGGCATGTTTTCGTGAGTGGCTGAAAAGGGGCAGAAAAGTTTGCCTTGCCACGTGTTTGGCAGTGCAGCTGTTTTTGTCTTTCCCTCTGCACGTTCCCAAAACTTTCTTAAAACTTTCCCATGGTAGAAACATATAAATACTGGAGTGCATGTAATAAAGATGGATCATCATGCTAGATGAAGTGGTGGTCTATGTTTGTTATTTTCCAAGCTGCTGCAAGTTTAACATCTTCAGAAATCAAATGTGATTTCTATCCATAGCTAACATACTGTTGTGGTTTAGAAATGATACTCCCCATTTCAGTGCCCCCCCAGGACTCTCCCAAATGAGACACCGCTTGATCGCTCACCCTTCCCTCCTCCCTTCCCCCTTTCTACTCCAGGGATGGAGTTGGGAATTGGAGGCATAAAAGGTGAAAATCATGGGTTAAGATAAGAAAAATCTACTGGAAACAGCAATGAGATAAGAAAACAAACAGTAACAGCAACAATATTGATAACAAAGAAATGATTTACACAGAAAACCATGACAGATGCCATCTGACTCTTCCCCACCACACCATGCTTTTTTGCACTGGAAAAGAATGTCCTTCATCTTGGAAACAAGAGAGAATGCCTTTCCCCCACCCCTGGCAATGACATAAGTTGGTATCGAGTAACATTCTGGTCTTGGCCATTCCCCTTCCCACTGCTCTAGGCCAAAACCAGGACACATGCCAAGAGATTTAAATTTCCTGAGCAGAGTGTTATGCTAGATGATCTCAAGAGATCCCTTCCAACCATGACAATTCCACGGCTCTCAAGCTCCATGAAATGGATGACTTGCCAGTAAGAACAAGGTAAGCACTATACAGACGCTGTAAACAGATCCTCAAGCTTCTCACTCTTTTTTCCCAATGTCAACTGTGTCTACAGAAATGGGAACATAAGCAACATCCATCTGGAAAGTTGTTTAAGTTGTTGTGAAATCCTGATGTTACTGTTGGCTGGGAGTAGTTCCATGTTCAAATGGCTCTTAAGAGATTTGGTTTTCCGAGGTGTTGACCATCCTCAATCTTGCTTTCCATTGCCTACACTGGGACCCAAAGTACATTCATATTTGATGTCTTTAAAATGCTTTATAAAACTATAAATTATAAACCAGAATACAGCCTTTAGTTAAGCAGCTGTATAAGAAACCAATCAAATATTCAGTCCTTCAATAAATAGTACTGTAAATCCTCTTATCTAAGATCACCCAGAACCAGAAAAATAACAGTTTTAAAATCCAAATACTTTGGCCACTTTCAAATTCATTTACTTCCATAGATATTTATGCTCATGCTGGACAGGTTCAGGATTTCCTGTTTCTCAGTACTGAGCATCCAAATGCTTCCTAGAGATTTGCAATTCCACCTCAATTTCTCATCCCACATCTTTGTGTAATGCAATTTTCTCTCCTGTTATACAATTCATCATATTGCAGACAAAACATTTAACTTCTATGACCTTACCTACCACAGTAAATCGGTGGCCTGTATAACAAGCACAAAGATGCACCTGTGTTCCACTGACAGCATAGAAATTTAACACAGCACCTCATAAAAATTAGGCTTGCACAGGAGCACATCCTTTACAACTCAGTCATAAACAAAAGCTAGGAGTAAACAGAAACAGCTTATTAAATCAGGACTTTGCTTTGAGGACATTTGTGTTTTCCTGTGTTCACTGGCTTACAGAACATGAGTGCTAGTGGCCTTAAGTGACTGCATAGCCATGATTAAAGAGCCATGTTCTGTTTGAAATCTTGGACTAAGATATTGCTTCAAGATGTTACAAAATGACAAGCAACAGTGACAAAAGATTTAAAAACCTATGAATTTTCTTTTCTACTGAATTTTAGGTTTGAACTACTACTTGAGGTTTTTTTTACCTTTTTTTTTTTTTTTTTTTTTTTTTTTTTTTAAAATTTTTTATTTTTTTTTTTTTTTTAGTGAAATTGCTTAACTGATTTTTATTATGGAGTACTTAAAAAAGTATATGAATCTTACAAGCCCTTCTTGCACAGTGATGCTACAAAAACTGCCCTGAGGGCCAAATTGAAAAGAAGGATATTGTTAGACAATGAAATATAATGATCTCCTTTTATGCTAAAGTGCTTGAAAATATTCCAATGAGTATAAATTCAGTATGTTTTATCTAAAGAATAATCATCTTAAATACAAAAGGTTGATGAATACACAATATTATTATTTTCTTTTATTACAAAGATTCCCAGTTCCTGTCATCATCAGGCTGACTTCTCTCAGATTAGAAAAGACTGCAAGAAACACACCTAAACAAAAATATTCTCTCCCAAGTAGTCCAGAGAGAAGTGTATTCAGACACACCCCCCAGACAGCAAAGTTCTCTTGTTTGTTGCTTTGCACCCATGATTTATCAGAAGAATGTCAAGGCTGGAGATATTTCTTAGCCTAAAATCTGCACATTCTATTATAGTTCTCTAAATGAAATAAAATCATGTTTATTTACTGTTATGAAATATCTGAAATATCTTTTTTGTTTGAACACATCCACAGCAGGACCAATTATGGTTAAAAGAAAGGAATTTCATGTTGTCTTTTAGTATTTAAATAATTTATAATAGCATATATTAAGCAGCAAAAAACCAACTTGCCACTTTGTCTAGCTTAATTATCCTTAGCTGCTTTTCACTGACTTCATTCTGTCTAAATGGGTGAGGTAATTTCAGCTTGCATGGTATAAATCATTGGCAAGATTAACAATATATATTAAGATGATGTATGTTTTATTGCTGCTCAGCTAAACATGTCAGCTAAAGTAATTATGAGCATGAAGCTCCATTTATTTTTCCATAATGGGACCCTTTAAGTCACCCACATTTGGAATGAGGCATGTCCACCTCAGTCCCTTTCAAGAGCAGTTTTTAACTGCATTACATCATTTCATATGGGGTTGAAAGTTCATTATCCAACACACAAATCTTTTACTCCCAAAACTCTATAACTTTAAGAGGATCTTGGGAAAAATTAGGGCTATCAGCGCTTTAGAAAGTAAATAAAAATGCAAATGTGTCTTGAGGACTGGATGGCTGAGGGAGATGGCCAAGGAATTTAGGACATTCCATTTCCAAGTCACTTTTTTCATTACATACTCTATGAGTTATAACAGAGCGTTTCTGTTGCAAATTATTTGATATTAACTCCCTGGCCTGAGACCAGATACTCATGGATGAAGTCCAGATTTGGAAAAAAACATGGTATGGGTGGAACTCTTACTGGCAATCATTCTTACTGGCAGCAAGAATTGCACATGTAAAGAAATCATTACCTACTCTGAGATGGAGAAGTCTTTTCAAAAGCAGTGAAAGGCCTATGAAATGAGCAATTTCTGTGTAGTTTATGTCCAACTAGCAAAGTATTTGATGGCACATAACAAAGTGTGTCAGAAACACTCCATGGTCATTGGGACTGGTGTTCCATGATGTAGAAAGGCTCAGGGAGAATTATAAAAGTTCAAGGCATCTGCTGAGAGAGGTAGCTAATGCTGTGTGACAAAGTCCATTAGTAATGTCCAGTCCAGTCTAGTCTTGTAACACCTTCATTAAAGAGGTGCAAGAAATAGAAACTGCTTTAATGAGATGTGCAGCTGCTGCTAAACTGGAGGGAGGTGTGATCATGAAAAGATCCCTGGAAATGGAAAACTGCAAACAAAAAATGACAAACTGAAATTCAAACAGAAAATGAAGGGTGAGTTGCTCCCCATCTGCCCAAACATGGTAAGCAGATTTCTTTGCCAGGAACGTGCTCACAACCACCAGGGTACACAGCTGAGAGCTGCGGGAGTCTCAAGCAACAACTGATATCCAAGTCTTCAGTAAGTCACACAGTCCCCAGAAGAAGGAGATTACAGTCTCGTCAACTCTTCAGTTATTTTCCAATAAAATGATTTATCTGAAAAGCACTAAGCATGATAGCTCATATGAGAAAGGCAGAGTTAACAATAAGGATGGAATGAAAGACTTGTCTAAAGGAATAAGCATCAGGTGAGTTAATTCTACTGAATACAACACACCAGTATTGTAAATAGGCTGAATAAGCAGAAATACCTTTAAAGCTGTTCTAGTCTGTCAGCTCTATCAATCAAACGGATCAGAACACCCCAAGCAAACAGCTCCCTCACTATGACGTAGGAGACTGAGCCTGAAGGATCTGGAAAACTCAGCTCAGACTGGGGAATTCTTCAGATAAAAAAATTTCTGAGAAGAAATGCCTTTGACCGGCATGGACACACAAACAAGGGACCTGCAGCCTGAAGCAAACACACAGAACATGCATTTCTCTTCTGATTGTGTCTACAGAGTTCTCATTTGTGTTCCCCCCGCTTTTTCTACACACAAGATGATGCTCGTAAAACGAAAGACTGAATAATTTGCTCTATCTGAAAGGAGTGCTGCTTTGAGCTGGATGTCAGTCTGGAGGATCACCAGAGATCTCTTTAAAACTAAAATATTCTATGAAAATCATGATTCATGTTTACTCACTTGTTTTACACTGCATTTAGAAAAGTGTGATTAAATTTTGATATTTTGTAAACCAACTGTTGGAAGGTACTTGCTCAGTTTTAAAATGTGTTATTCAGGCCACTGATAACCTTCTAAAGAATTTTTTTCCCAGCTTCGAGACCCATATTCCTGCCTCACATCCACCACCTCGCTTTTTGATTTATGCTATTATAAAAACAGGTTACTATATTTAAGAGATAAAAAGTTATTCAATACATATCTTTAATCTTGGCGTACAGTTCTTCAAATACTTGGTTAAACTATCCTTGAAGATTAATTGAATGAACAGTACGTCATGTGCATTGTGTGCCAGTAATACTTGGTTAAACTACCCTTGAAGCCATTAACTGAATGAACAGAATGCCATGTGCATTGTGTGCCAGTGATACATATTCAGCCCTGATGTCAGAAATTTGCTTAACTATTGCATTACTTTAGAAAATGAACTGAAGAAAGTACCAAATATGTAGAACATAGGTTTTACATGGCTATATATTTTTGTATGTCCATGTGCACGAGGGCAACATGCAAAATCTTAGTTTCAAAATTTAAAATATAATTTGAGTTACTTGGTAAAGTTATATCTATTCCCTCACTTCAATACTTCAAAAGGAAATGTTTGTGAGACATACTACATGCAAAATTAGAAGCAAAGGTACTTCTATAATTTTTAAGGCTCTTCAATTAAGATTTACTGAGAGTTTATTCTTAACAATATATAATTAACATGTAGAGTGCTTTAATAAATAAAAGATAAGCTTTATACCTTTGCCAGTTCATTCTCTTCTTGGCCTGTTTACTTAGATTCTATTATAATAGTCAGTAGTTCTCATCTATATTTACAGAGCACAGTACAGGATTGGACTTTTTCCCCACTTATTAAAATGCATATTTGATTTCAGTCCTTGAAATGATCATAGAATCATAGAATGGTTTGGGTTGGAAGAGGCCTTAAAGATCACTTTGTTCCAAGTCCCCTGCCACGGGCAGGGACACCTTGCACCAGATCAGGTTGCTCAGAGCTCCATCCAGCCTGGCCTTGAACACTGCCAGGGATGGGGCTAAGTAAAATTATTTTTTTATGTCCTCTAACTGCAAGCTGTTGCATACCAATGCATTTGAAATTTATAAAGACTATTTCAATACTCATGTAACATTTTTAATGAGTTTTGGAAAGGCCACCCTGTAAAAGTAATAATACCTTAGTTTGTGCATCAGACAAACTTTGATGGTACATGCATCATTGTGATGTGTACCATACATTCTGAGAAGTGAAACTACCAGAAATCCTCTACTGAGACTTCCTTTCATATGTCGTACAAACAACCTGTCTTGTGTATTCTTCTTCAAGTGCATAAAGAAGTCTTGCAGAGAAAAGATACAGCATTTCAGACACAGGATTTACTGAGATTTCATAACCAAATGTAATACTAAGCAAAAGTTTTCAAATTTAGTCTGCTTTGCCTTATTTTTAGATTAGGGCTCTGGAGTTGGCCAGGGAGCTCAAACATTGCAAAACACCCACACTATTAGTAAACTTAATAAAAATATGAAATATGTTTGTTGGTGTGTAACAGGGACCCACTACAACAAGCCCACTTAGGTCACCCCTCTGATCATGATCCATTAGCTATGAACAGACCCAGCACCTGTCCCACAGACAAGCACTAAGCTAACCCTCTCCCCCTCACCCTCCCAGCCTGTCCTTTCTAAAGAGTCTGTATCCATGTGATGTCTGTGACAGGAGTAGCCGACAGAAGGCTCTCAGTCAGGCACAAGCAGTACATAGTGATTATGTGGATGATTATGACAGCATCAAAAATGTTTCATGAAAAATAACAGAATTCCCAAATGGTCTAACAAGAAAAAGACCCTTATCATAGTTTTTGTAATGTGTCCTTCCACAAGAAGGGGAATATCACTCGTTAAGACAGGGAAAGCTAAGGACCTTTTAGAAGTGACAGCATGTACTCAGGTTTTGCAGATTCTGTCACAGGTGTGACATCCAGCTTCTTCTCTATTTAAAACGAACAAAATTTTTACTTGATTGTCACAACTAAAATGTACAATCTAAAATGTAAAGGTTTGGAAGATCAGTAGAATAATTTTCCTTAACAGTCTCTTCATTGTTTTTTACTGAACAGCAGTTTTTCAGCTTGGATTTAAAGCATTCTTCAGTTACGTTCTCCAGCTCCTTGTCCCCTGTAGTTTTTCTCAAAGATCTCCAAGTCGACTCTAAGTCTTCAGTTGTTTGCAAAAGATGTGATAAAATGTTCAAAAGCAGATGGATAACACGCAAGCAGCAGATCAAGCAAACAGCAAGCACTACAATGGAATCAGCAACATTAAGCACAGTATGTCTAATACTCATAAATATACCAGAGATTAAAATAATTTTTAAAATCCATTGACGCAATCTGCGGTTCCACCAACCAGTGAAGAAGATGCAATGTGGGCTGCCAGTGAAGCTACAGGACACTCTCAGGGATCTCATCAAACCCTGAATGTTGGAGGCTGCTGGTTAATACCGAGCAACTGTTGAAAAGCACTGAAGTGTAAAAGGGCGCTCACAGCTATTTGCCTGGGGCTCCGGCCACTTCCCCCCAACCAGGGCACAACGTGCAGCACACCCAGCCCCCGGCTACCAGAACATTCCTCAACACTGAATAATTTTGTGCATTTCATGTGGGCATCCCCAGTTCACAAATACTTTCCCTATTCTGGTTCCGGCTTTTTCGTGCTCCAACATTCTGCAAACAGCTAAAAGAAAAATGGTTTTTCATTAGATGTGCTATCTTTTGTCCCTCACTCTTTCCCCACTCAATGGAGCCTTATTAGGATTTAATGACAAACTACTGCATATTTATACTANTATATATATATATATATGTGTGTGGAAGAATTATTAGTTTAAAATCTCCACATCCTTAGCTTTCTCAAAAGAATATTCAAATACCTTCCAGAATGCAATTTTTAAAGTGCATCTTCATGATTTATGTAATAATTTCAAATAAGAGATCTTGCTCAAGTGTTTTCATAACACTATCCTTCAAAAGAAAAAAAAAAGAGCAATAAATAAAACAGCATTACTCATATTTGAAAGGTTTTTACTTCTGGACAAACAGAGCACAGTCAGATTCTTAACATGTCTAACTCCTTCATATATCATGACAAAATATTTGCAGAACTGTTGAAGTTCAGGGAGCCTTTGCAGAAAATACATCTCCTAGGAATACTTTTTAAACTGCTTACTACATAAGTTTATGCACTCCAATTTTTTTAACTTGTAAAGAGTATAAAGCTTTTCAATTAACACCTTGAGGTATTTATTTAATCTTCAATACAGAGACATCAGTTTCTTCTGAATTTTACTAAATATTTTTGTGTGTGTGAATAATTTTTTTTAACTGTTTCTAACATACAGAGGCAATTGCTAAGGATTTTAGTTGTATTCAAAAGTACATCTATCATATGACCCTAGTGATCAATCATAACCCATCTGTTGCTTTTATTAGTTGCTCAAAACAAAGGAATTGGTGGGTTAGCATTCTCACCGGAGCCAAGGAAAGTACAGAAAATGCCTTCTGTATTTCAGATACTATTTTTAAGTCTGCTTAACTTCTTGCAGATTAAGTAATAAACACAGGCTGCTTGTCATTCATAAATACATCCCAGGAGATCTGCTGGGAGACAGAGGGCAGGCTGTGTTTCAAGGACTAAAAAGAGAAAGTTGTACTTGTGACAATGCCATTGCCTATGAGAGATGACAGCCCAAAGTACCCAGATGATGCAGGTGGGACATTCTGGTGTCCACTCTCACCAAAGCTTTCAGGCCATCTCCAGGACATTCATCCTGGCTCCTTTGCAGGAAGGCTGCTGCACCCCAGAAGATGCTGCTGCACCCCGGAAGATGCCACTGACCCAGCACACCTCTGCAGTGTCTGAGCAGGACTCCCCTGAACACACCTCCATTTGTGTGCACTGTGACCACCCATATTTCCCACTGAACGGACGCTGCCTGTCTTCACTTGGTCACTGTCACATCACTGAATTCACAAGCTGCAAGGCAACCAGTGCTGCTGAAGGAGGAACTGGGTAAAATCCACAGCCCAAACTGCCAGAGGGAGTGCCCCTCCCCACCCCAACACCACCCGTGCATTTAATAACATAAATGTAATTCATAACAACGTTACACTCAAGTAACCAGTCACACTGCTGCCAGAATATCTTATTCCTTGAGTCACAGTAGGAGCAGAGGGGATGTGTTCTGCATATACCGAATATTTCAGCACTGTTTTTTTTTCCCTAGAGCCTATCACAGGCCCTGTTGAATTGCCTGTTAAAAAGAGAAGAACAGAGCATGGAGAGGAGGCAAAAATTGCTCCTACTGACAATTTTGCCTCAAAGCAAGTGGTTGTGAAACAAACTCCCTCTTCACTGTGTTTTACAGAATCACAGAATCATTAGGGTTGGAAGGGACTTCTGGAGATCATCCAATCCACCCACCCTGCCAAGGCAGGGCCACCCAGAGCAGGTGGATTTTGAATTTCTCCAGAGAGGGAGACTCCACAACCTGTCTGGGCAGCCTGTTCAGTGCTGTGCCACCCTCAACATAAAAAAGTTCTGGTTTTAGCTTTGGTGCAATATTTTAATCTACATAAATAAAAGAAGCTATGAGAATTGTACAAATATGCACAAGGGACATCACGGCTTCATTGCATTTGATGTAATTTCTTTATTTTAAAAAATCCTTGGACTAATTTAATTTACTATTTAAATAATAAATTATTCAATGAATTACTCTACTATTTAAATCAATTATGACAGGTCTGCGCTCTCTCTGGCTGCCACCCACCTCCCACACAACTGGACAGGAGAGCAGAGACCAGTGCAGAGTAAGTGAAGGGGACAAGGACAAGCACTAAGTGCCACATGTAACCACTGTTTTCAACAACAAATATGTTCTTCCCTTTCAGAATATTGTACACAATTTATTGCAGACCACTAGACAGCTTCCCTCCTGTTCATGTGAGCATTCCTATTGGTAACTAATCTCAATCTTGCAAAAGAATACCCAACAATCCTTAAAAGAAATAGCAGCTGAAGAAACTGAATTACAGATAAAAGCAAGGAAAGCTACTGAAATACATACAAACTCAAAGTAAATAGTGTTATTCTGCAGAGAAAAATGTAATCTGACAAAGAAGTTAAAAGCTTAATTGTGAGAAAAGCCCCTCTCAGTTTCACTTCACCATTTTTATCCATGGCAAAGTTCAAAAGTATTTTCAAATACAGCTTTTCAGAAGAGCTCAAGTTTAACTGCTAAAATGCTGATGATAAATTTTTTTCAGAAACAACTTGATTTCATATAGACTAAAGCTTTGTCTGCCTAAATACAGTCAGTTGTTTGAGAATTCATATTACAGTAGGATCCTAAAATTTAAATGGATAAGCTTATTCATATTAGGAAATAAGGGAACTATTTGAGTACAAAATAAAACTGACCACAACAAGATTTGCCACAAATAAACCAATTTATTACTTTTTGGCAAGTCCCATACAGAATGAGCAAGGATCTTTCACTCACTATATTAAATTATTTAACTTTATACAAACTGTAAACATCTTCAACATGACAAACTGTTGGTACAGGCGTTCCCCAATTCCAGCATCTTTTCTCTCTCAGTTAATCCAACAAAACTGAAACCCAAATAAACCAAAGAACTGCACATCTATAAAATGCAGCATGTGCATTTTATATCACATCAATTCTAAGCAATGCAGAGAAGAGTACTTATTATTTTTAGTAAAATTTGTAATGGTATTATGAATAGAAACATTTTTTTTCTATGCTGTGGTATCCTATTTTTTGTTTGAAGTTAAAACCATCATTTTATACAATCAAGGTAGTAAACCAAATTTTACAGTAAGCCAGCTGGTTTGGTATATAAACCAGTTATATTTGTTATACTGTAACAGATAATTAAGAATGTAAAAACTCCTGATCTGCTAAATACTTTGTTTTCCTGGCAGGCACCAGCCTAAAGAACTGCTTGTCCAAAAACCCCTGCTGTAATTATCTGATTTTTTTCCCCCCTCTCTCTCAAAGTGCTTTAAATCAGACCTAATCTGACCCATAAAGTGATAACTTATCTCCCTCTTAAGTAAGAGCAGATTTTTCTAAGTTCCAGGAATGTCAATCTGCAGGCTAGCTTTACCGAAGGACTACAAGATACATACTGTTAGGTCATAATCCTCAAACCAGGGCAAAGGTGTTTAATTTGTTCATGAACTGCTTTTCTCCAAACCAACCCAGCAGCAGTAAAATACGGACAATTATTTTATTGACTAAGACTTAAAAAAAAAAAAAATTAAAATCATTCTCTTGTTAAAAAACATTTGCATTACAACTTTGGTTTCAGTTCGCTCCTAATTTTTAACTCACATTTTCAGACAACAATCTACATTTCTAATGTAAAAAGTCAAGCCGTATTAAAACCTTTCAAGTCTCAGTGCATCATAAGAAGCAATTAAAATAAACTTAATTCTTTTCCGGATCACCTTTAGTTACTGACAAGACCCAAGGTAGTTATTTCTATAGCTGTGTGCAACCAGCTGTTTTCAGCATTATAAAACATTGCTTTAGATGACAAAGTGCTTAGATCAGCAGATCCATAAATTGTGAGTTCAGATGAGTTTCACTACCTGAAGTGAGGACATTGAGCAGCCCTGTAAGATTTCTGATTCACCGAAATGCACAGCTGAAAGACTATGGAGAATGAACAGTGCAGTTAACTTGCACTGACGTTATAAAGTACAGTCATAAATAACAACCCTCCTCCTGCACAAGAATTGAATTCCTACTGTCAACTGCAAAAAAAGCCCTACATCAAACCTTGGTAAAAATCTTACATGAAAGTCTTTAAAAAGGTGGTGCAATTCCTTCAGCCAAGTGAGATATTCTGCTGCTGGATTTGCCTCCAGATCTTCTCTGCCCAAATAAAGAAGGGGATCAATACTACACTATTAAAACTAGATCCTGATAGGAATATAGAAACACTGTAGAGGATATTCCATCAACCAAAATACAATCAGTCATTTCAAATGCCTGAACTCTTCCATTATCGTGAAAATCTGACAGAAATAATGGAACAGGAACCTTCACAAACCTTAATTCTTCAGCAGAAATGCAGATTAACCAAAACAAATTTTTACTACTTGGTATTTTCCCTGCAGCACAGGAGGAAGCTTTATTGAAAAAAACCTGATCTACACAGCCACCATTTTACAGAAGATCTTCTAAACATAATTAATACCAACAAGTTCAAAATATTGCTGTGTAGTTTTGGTTTGATTTTGTTTGAAATCAAGAGCTAGTTCTGATTTACAGTCAAACCTTGCAGGTTTTTTTTTTTTTAATTTATAATCCATTCAATTTACTTTCCAGTCTTACTGGGAACTTCCTGGAGCCCAACACATCACAATGCGACTGTTATCCATGTGAATGTACAACTTCTGTATGCTAGCTGCTGTTTTCTGTAGCAGTGTCTGTTAGAACTTTTACAGAATTGTAATGTTCTCCTAATCCATAGGCATGCCTCATATACCTAAAAAAAAGTTACAGAAATAGTGTTCAGTTTAACAAAAAGCATACATCATGGCAAACAGTAACAGCACTGGAAGACAATTTAAATAAAGCCAAGTTTTAACAACAAAAATATACAGGATCATTACATAGAAGAGTACTAAAGACAATTTTTAATTCTGGTGACTTCCAAGCACAGTTCGACACATACTCTCAAGAGGGAAAAAAGTTTCCTCCATCTTGTGTCAATGTCATTACTATTTTGTAATTATTTAACACGTAAAATGATCTTGCAGCATTCTCTAAATCAGTGACTGATACACGTCAGACACTGTCTAATTATAATTTCTCCAAAGTAAGTGTGTCAATCACAAACAATTTCTGTCCTGCACAACCATTACTCAAGCATTGTTTCAACATCAGATAGGTAACAGAAAATAAAAGAGCAGGTGAGAATCAAAGCTGAGCCCTCTGTTACAGAAATAAGTGCACTAAATTTAAGTGGTAAAATGACATACTTACACAAGTGTTATTGGTTTGCCTGAATATTCTTCACCAACAATAATGGGAGGAGAATCCATTTGCACTACCTCAATTGGTGTTTGTAAAATGTGTGACAAAGCCCTTAGCTTTAAGGCAAAAACAATTTAGTAATAGGATTAAATACAATGTAGGCAGGAGACAGGAAGATTAGGCATTTAATTTTAGCAGACAGTTCAAGCATAACACTGAAAATATTTTCAGAAAATAAACTTCATAAAAATAAGCAAAATTATTTTAACTTTTAAAACTTTAATTGAAAACAGATTGCCTTAAACTAATCATTGTTTAGAGGATACAACATTGGGCTACTTTTATTAATTTGCTAACTGTTCTTTCATAAAAAATAACACAAACTAAAATAAATATGTATTTTTTTGAAGCTCAAGTTCTCGTTTACATGATAAATACCTAACAATACTCTGCTCTAGGCATCTTTGCTACTATCTAAGTCTTCCCCCATTCATAGTGTCAGTCTTTCTAACGAAATTTATACCAAATGAATTCACTGACTTGCATGTTGTCAAATACATCAGAACAGTGGTGCACCATCAGAAAAGCTACTACTTTGGGAAAACAACCTATAACCACAAGAAAAAATTCTTAATAAGCTATTTGTGACTATTTTCCCTTATGCTTTCAGGTTTTCTTTCTAAAGAAGCCCTTTTTTTAAGGTATATTCACCCACTTCAGAATTTCACAAATAAAAATTATCAATACAATACTTACTTCCAGCTGACCACCCCATGCAGCTGTATTTGCTATATCGTCACAGTATTTCTCAAATTCCTCTGCAGGGAAAGAAAAGACAACTTTTAGTACTTGTCTTGTTTGAGAACAAGCAACTGAGGAAAAACACTGATTGTGCAATGAAGAACTAGAGCCAGAAAAGTACAAACACATTATAAAGGAAAATATGTATGTTCACTGAAGAAGAGAAAAACAGTTGACAAAAAACCCCCAAATTCATTATGTTTTAAGAAGAAAATTTCAAACTGAAGAGAGGGATAAAAAAAAGTATAAAAAGAAGTACAGTTAATACTTCAAATTTTTTATTCAGAGAACAACAAGTAACAACAAACATGAAATTGCATACAGTTTTCTTCCTGTTAAGTTTCAGAGCATATTTAGAAACATCAGAAAAGAATGTGACAGCGAGTAGTATATCTAGTTCTTACATTAGCCAGGTGTCAGGTATGTTTTAAAAATCTTGCAACTGCGTATAGTTAAACAGTTGGCTGGGTTTTCTCTAAATTTCTGAATTAGATGCCTTGTTTTTAGCCCCCTGAAGTATTTATTCTCAATAGTTCCTTCGTAAATAGCTAAAGAAAATATTTTCAGATCACGTTCTACAGAAACCGAGTTTAAAATTTGTAAATTACAAACGCTCAAGCTTTTGAACCTTACAAACAGACTCTGAGAAAGAAGAATCTTCAGATTTTCTGAAGACTGCTCAGAATGACTTTTCATACATTTCCCTAATAACAGAAAAGCACAATTCCCTGTTGCTGTGCAGAATTTTATTCAGTATTCTCCTGGGATACATTTATCTTGTGACAACAATCTCTGTCAGCATGGGAAAGACAGCACCCAGAGATCACACGAAATCCACAGCAAGGCCTATTAAATAAATGTAACATTAAGTTAAGGAAATTTATGCAGTCATTTTTTGGTGTTCCAGGCATAATGAGTAAATTATGTATTGCTCAAATAAGAGGTACATAAACTCTGTTTAACTGCATTTACTCGGCCTACACCATTGCTCCACACTAAAGCTCTTTATATTTTTTAGTTTATTCTATTTGTAAAAAACGGTTCCAAAATACCTTGCAGTGAAAAAGCAAGGTAGAATAAGAAAATGCATCTATTCAGACTATTATAAAATAGATTTGCTTGAATTTCACACTGATTTTTAACAGCTTTCCTGTGTACATTGAAAACACCAATATAAAACTCAACAAAGAAATCACCCCAGACTGGTAGACAAGCTGTTTACAGTAACAAATCACATCCCAGAATGAGTTCACATCATCTAGCAACCAGCAAGTTCTGTTTTGTTTTCTTTTTTTTTTTTTTTTAATGGGGAATAATGTTTCCTAGATTAATTTTTAAAAATATATTAATTACAGAGATCCAGGTGTACCAAGTTTCATAGCAGATCGTAATTCTCTCTTCCATGGAACACAGCCAAGCCAATAAAGCAACGAAGTTACAAATACCATAAAAGTCCCAATTCAGCTGTAACTGAGACTAAGATTTATTAGAAACAGTTATAATAGTTTTTAAAATCTCATATGCTACAAGTCTTACCTCTGCTATACATATCTCCAGTATTAGGGTTTGTAAGAAAAGGCAGGAAGTCATCAAAGTGACTTTGCATATACTTTGCTGTTTGGTTCCTCAGAGTTGCAACAGTCCAGGAATTTTGGTGATCCTTGAGCTGGTCTTCAATAGCTCTGTACATGCAATGGCCATCTGAAGGGATTTGTTTGATCTCTAAGTGCCTTGCTGCCAACAAGGAAGCAAGTTTCTGACTTTCAAGATGTCTAGCACCTGTTAAATTTTGTATCTCAGCTTCAGCTATTCTTTCTTCTCTTTCTTTCTCCAAAGCAGCTTTTTTCTCCTTAGATTAAAAACACACAAAAATTACATCAAACGTTAAAATTTAGAATATGCCTGTACAGTTCTTGGCTTAGTGCTTGCTTTTAACTCTTTCAATGTTTTCTCAGTACATTCTTACCTATGAAATATTTGTCTGAATCAGTACTACCAATTAGAGACCTCCTAAACCCAAACTTTAGCAAATGCTTAGTGACCAATACATCCTAACTGCCTCTGGCACCACACCCGAAATTACATGAGAAGAGAAATCTTAATTATATCAACATGCAAAATAACACTTTACAACACTCATACAAAGGCTATTAATTATAGTCCTTTCTTCAGGATCACCTATTTCAACACTCAAGTATGGGAATTCTAATTAAACATCAGAAAATACAGCTCTTTCATCAGAAGTGCGGGATCCACCACTTAAGCATATGATTGCATAATGGAGCTCATGCCATGAAACTGAAACTCCCTCAGGACAGGTATTCTACATCATAAAAGACTGCTCCTAACCTAAAGGATGGATAGGAATGCATACAGAGAATATTAGAAGGGATGTAACAATACAAAGAAAATTACTTTCACAAAATGTTTCATAAGTTCATGCTGATGTTAACAAGGGAGCAAGAGCCAAAGTAAAAAAGCAAGTAAAAAAGGAAGCAGTACAGAGAATGATCTTTCCATTCTCATAGTTAAAATTCACCACAAATCAAGACCAGACTGGTTTAGGCAATCAGAACATAGGAAAACTAGCCCAGAGTTCCTGGTTTGCCTAGACACAGTGCCATGAATTATGAACATCTTTCTAACATGTTTGTAGAGATCATGTAACAGGGGATGAAATATGCAATAAAGCAGTGTTCCCCTGGCCCTGACCCAATACTCATGCAGGTACAATGAGAATGTTAATCCATCACAACATCTGACCTAAGCCTAACAAATAAGACACTAGGTAATGTTTCTTAATAACTCAATATTTTAAAAGAATTTCTTCAGTATTGATGTTCTTTCGTTAAATGTGTAAAGTTCTACTAGTTGCATATTTTCCACATAATATTTTAATTCAATTACTTTACTTCTTTAATAATATTTTTAGAGAAAGTCTTTCAAAACTCATTTGCTTTACATAACTTCTTTTTTTCTGGTTCCCATTTCCTGACCTATTCTGATACCTGGCTCATGGCTGACGGTAGAAAAGTACAACTATATATAAAATCCTTACATATCTCTAGGCAGCAGTTTAACAGGTTTTCAAGGCACCCAGTAGGTACAGCACCAATACAGAATTACCGAGGTAACGTCCCAGGCAAAATTGTTTAACTTTGGCTGTAACAGTTAAGTTTAGTTGAACATAATCAATCAGTTATTTGTAAAATGTTTAATGTGAAGTCATACCCGCCTCTTCTGTGCTTTTGATATTCGAGGATGCTGAATCTGCTGCTCTACTCCTTCAAGCTCTAAATTTGCAACCCCATCAGCTATGGAATCTATCTAAAAAGAAAAAAAAAGTTAAATGTTCTTATTAGTATAAATAATAACTAAGATATGCATCTTCTGAAAGAGCTTTAAGTTCTCTTCCAGGGTATTTTTATCAAGTTTAACCACAAAGATCCATGCACAGCACAGAACCCATCAAAGCATTTCACAACCCAAACTACTGTCTTGCACTTCGTTACTTTTCTGTAGTCCCAACACAAAAGTATGAACTGTGCATCTCAAATTTAAGCTGTATGTTCTCTTACATACTAGAGTGTGAACACTGCGTACTGGCTGAAAGGAAAAGCTTTCCTCACCACGCCAGCCACTGAGCATTATCGGCCATTATCAAGTTCTGTGAAATTAAAGCAAAGGGTCCACCCTCTAAATCAAAGCATAACCAGCAGCTGAAAAAGACAGAGTTCGAACTTCTCAAGAAAAGTGACAGTTTACTGTATGAGCTATACAAAAAATTCAGTTACACTGTTGACAAAATTGCAAGACAAAACACACTGGATGAGTCAAACACCTGCTGAAGGTCATCAATACTTGAGTAGTCTACATAAGATAACCAAAGTGGCAATTAACAACAACTTAAAGAAATAATTCTCTAACATAACTAAGTTACTCATGTAGCCCTAAAGGCAACATGAAATACTACTTGTGGTGGTGCACCTTTCCGCCTACTCTACATTTAATTTCTGTTACAGCTTGGCATTTGTGTAGTGATTTTTCTTGTATGCCTCATCCATGGATTCAGTAACAGAGTAAATCTTGCCATCGAATTTTGTCATGCTTTGGCAAATTTATATTAAACCTGCTTTTGAAATATCTTTTACAGTGATTCTTTAAGCAACCAAACCATTCTCTCAACAGTGCTCAATAACAAAAATCCCCCACTGTTACATGCCCCTTACAGCACTGCCTATTTACTGTAACAGCTAAAGCTTTCCTAAGTTGAAGAGTTATTAGTACCGTGAAGAAAAGGATAACTACTTTGAAGTGTTATTTCACTTTAATTTTTAAAAGTTAAAAAAGCCTTAACACAAATTGTACCTGTACAACTCCAGCTGAGGTTAGGGCACCTACCTTATTCTGTTCAGGTGAAGCTTCCTTCAGCTGCTTTAATTCCTCCTTGTGCTTCTGTTCAAGTTCTGCCTCTAGTTTGGCAACTTCATCTGCCAGCTGTTTTCGTCTCTTCTTATCATTCTTGGGAACAGCATTTTTCATGCCTTGAATTTTTGCTGTTAGAGAAGCAGTGTAACAAAACATTATTTTTAAATATAGATACTCTATGGTCATTGCAGAAAATGACTGCAAGTCACACAGAAAAACTAATTTACAAACATCAACAAATCAGTATAATAGTTTAGCTGTGGGACTGCCCGTTCTAATCCTCACATTTTCAAAGTGGCTATATTTTTTCTTAAAAGATGCAAACTTCCTTTTCTTTTCTTTCTCTGAAGAAGAGAAAAACTTCTGTCAGGCTACTAATAAAAATACATACAAACTTTATCCATGCAGCAGATCTTGGCCTGTTGCCTTTGAAAAGATTATGTAAGCATTGAAATCTCAAATATCACAGGAAAGAGATGCAATTTTTTAATCTGACAAGCAGCAGATTAAAATTAAAAACTGAGTTTACCCATTCTTAAGACAAAGTTTCTAAAAGTAAAATGGGTATTCAAAAACAAATTAACCAAAAAATCTTAACTTGATTAAAGTTCATAAGTATTTCCAGGCTGTAAGTCAATGCTTCATTTCTAAAATCACAGAATAGTTTGGTTAGAAACGGTGTCCAGAGGTTACTTGGTTCTACCTTCTGCTTAAAGTGTGGCTGAATTCAAAGCTACATCAGGTTATGTTAATTCAGATGCACCTGAAATTTATTCAGGTGACTGCGCAGTCTCCAGGGATGGACATTCTGCAACCCTTCTGGGAAACTTTTTTTTCTTGGTATGAAAATATTTTCCCTTATTCTTGCCAAAGACATTTTTCTTGTTGCCCTTCAGCCCATGTCTCTAGTCCATTCTCTATACTTTGATGAGTCTGGCTCCATCCATTACACAGTGGAAACTACAACCAGATTTCCCCATAGTCTCTTTCTCTTGTGTTCTTAAACGAACACTCGAACTACCTCTGTCACTTCTGTGTTCACTGTTTTAGAGTTACAGCAATTTAACACCCTGCTTGCTATTCATCACCTGTACTGTTTTCCTGTCCTTCACCCTTGACTGACACAATTGAGCTGAAGATGATGGCAATGATAATGAAACTTTTCAAAGGGAGGCAGGAAGAATGCTCATACTGAAAGATTTATGTTAAGCATTCAGCCTCACAGATGAATAAGCCGAGCATGACAGAAAAGCAGCTTTGTTCATTAAAATTAACATAATAGAGGAGACGGGAATCCAGCACATAAAAGGCACACACAAATACACAGCGAAGAGTATGGGTAGTGGAAAGGGGGGTGTGTGTGGAGCCATGTGCCCCAGCCACCTATGACAATGCTTGATTCCTACCCCTCTTCAATTTCAACCAAATCTGAGGGAGGAAAAGGCATCTCAAAACAGTAAGTTCCTATAGATTTAATGACCGTATGCAACCCGACTCCTTCCTTCTTTAACCCTCTGATAAAAGGTTGCAGATGGGCCTATTCATTACATACCGAAAAAAAGCCAAACAAGGAAAAGGCCGTATCAATATACTAGCAATGAAAAAGGCTTAATAAAAATATTGTAATAACTATGAAACTTAACGCAATCCATCTATCAGACCTACTTAATTATATTAATATATTGTAATAGGGTAGGTCAAATGGCGTAAAGTGTTACAAGTACTTATGAAGCGCTGTAAGACCACACAGGTCTTTTACTACAGATACTTTATTGTGGCTGGACAGGACATGAAAATTCAGGTTCAGGTCAACTGCTCTTTGAATAAAGAAACGTAAAAGGCTGGGCAGCAAGAGTCCCTATGCAGGCTTTTCAATCTAAAACGCCTTTAAAAAACACACCTTCTTTAACTTAAATCCAGAGTAACAAAACGCGAACATCACGCCAGTGGCCCAGCATTAAATCACAGCTCCCACGCCCCGCGCGGCTCCCAAGGCCACGGCAAGGCGAGCTCCGCGGGCCGCCCGCACGCCCGGCACTGCTCCCGGCAGCGCAGCCCGGCCGCCGCACCGCTGCCCGCACGCACCATTCCCTACCGCCGTCCTCGTCCCCCTGCGAGGGCACTGCCAGGGCCGCTCCCTCCTCCTCACAGCCGCCGCCGTCCCTCCCGCCCCTCCGAGCTACTCGCGCTGCCGAGCGGGGCTTCCTGCGAGGGAAGGCGGAGAGGGGACGCCGAGCCCAGCCGGCCCCGCGTGTCCCCGCCGCCGCTCCCCAGCCTTCTCCCCGCCCGCCCTGCGCCGGGCCATGGCGCCCCTCACCCTGGAGCTCCCGCTTCTCCTTGCGCTGCCGCTTCATCAGCTGCTGCAGCGACCCCTCAGACCCCGGCTCCTCATCCCCCG
>VWZT01015720.1:386720-405480 GCA_013397055.1 Pachycephala philippinensis | reverse complement strand
CCTCAGCCCCTCCCTCAGGGGCTGGAGCGGCTCGGCCCCCGCGCCTGGTCCCGGGGCCTTGGGCTTAGGTCGTGGAGGGGAAAGGAAGCGCTTGGTTTGTTTAGGGGCTTTCCTAACAGCGCTTCTTTTCGCTGATATCTGCGGGGCTACTCGCTCCTGCCGCAGTGTCCCGGTAAAGGACTCCGGTGGACAAGTCTGCACTAGGAAAAAGCCTTACGTTTAGCTCAGCTAGAGGTAGATCCCGTTAAACAGGGAGGTGAGAAAGGAATCGGTTAGGGTTTTTACACAATTTATCACATTAAGGAAAAAAAAAATTAACCTGTTAATTTCTGTGCGAAATACACGGTGTGCTGCACGTGCCAGTTTTTCTCAAAAACACCATAAAGGCTTACGGTTTTCTAAGTTGCGGTGCTTGTATCTCCTCTCTGTTGTGAAATTACTCCTCAGAAGGTGAAACATTTTTATTACAGTAAAAAGCCAGGCTTTGTGTTTGGGGTCATATCAGCACTTCGAAGTGAGAACTACAAATTGTTGCATAGCGAGATGCTTTTCTGTTCGGTGCAGGCACCAACACTATTTTGTGGAACATTCAGTTGATGCGGGCAAAATATAACCTATGAAAGTTAATATTTTAGTGGGGCTTAAAATTACTCAAACTGAGCAAAAAGTGGTAATGGAACAGTGCATTTGTCCTTAACTGTTAAGGTCATTGCTGTTATTCGTTTTACATTTTTATGAACAGAATGTCTACAAGAATACATCTCTGGAGGTATTTAAAAAACAGTAAATATGTTTCTGAGAGACACGATTTAGTGATGGACTTGGCAGTGCTGCGTTAACAGTTGGACGTCATAAACATCTCTCCCAACCTAGATGATTCTGAGATTCTATGAAGTACAGTGTCAAGTGTAAAGAAAGGACACAAGTTTGAAACAGAATCATAACATGATATATCATACTCTCTTGCTGTTTTTTTTCACTAATTTTTTTCGATCCTCTTTAAAATTATGTTGAAATGTAAATAATTTTCAGGTTCATATGTCCATACCTGAATAAATAATTTTCCTTTACTTCCATGTGCTATTTCCATCTTGTTAGAATAAAACACATCACAGATCAGCTAGGAAAAGAGAAGGGGGACAATTGGCTTTTAGCTAGGAAAATAGTGTAGCACTGCAAAGTACTAGAGTGGCCTTGTAAGTATTCTGCAAATCTGGAATAGGGACAAATCCGTGTTGGATTTGGTTTGACTAACATATATGTGTTCTGTATCAGTTTGTCTATGGCGTATATGTGTCCACACATGTATCTATATATGAATATTATGACATTTAGTACATATTCTTGAATATACTATATATTTGAAAATAGAATACTGGTTCATAGTGTTTAAAAAACACCCCTTGCAGATATCTCGGTGTGCCCTGCAAATTGTGCCCTGGCTGGGGAAAGTGGCTGGGGACCCAGGCAACGAGCTGTGAACAGGCAAGGGCCCTTTGGGGACCTGCAACACCAGCGAGGGGGTGGCCGGTCACTGCAAGGCTCTGTGGGACCTGATGAACAGCGAGGAGACCCCAGACCAAAACCCACCACTGGACTAAGAGCTGTGTGAAGTGTGGGTGCACAGACTGTAAGGGTATAAAACCCCAGTGATCTTTTTTGGGAGGGTCCTTCCCCAGAGGCACCCAGCCTTCCCCAGAGGCACCCAGTCGCTGCACCACGATGAAATCACTTGAAGGTTAATAGCATGTCTGGGATCTGCTGTTACTCCAAGGGCAGGCAGTAGCATTGTTCCAGGAGCACTGGCCGGCTGTAACCTGTAGTGGTAGTTCGGCAGAACAATGGCCATCACAAGGCACTTTTTGATCTACACAAATTAACTTTCCTGCGGCAATGTCTGGAAAATGGATTCCCAGATCACGTGGGTTATTGTTATGTTTGGAACAGCTGTGCGCAGATGGGAAGTCAGCAGAGGGAAGCCGAACCTCCGGTGACACTTGTGGTGGCGGGGGCTGAGCCCCAAAGCAGGAACCCTGGCATTCTGCCTGCGTCGGCACCACCCTGTGGGTCATGGGAATTAATCTCCAAAGCAGGAATCCCAGAGCTCTTTCTGCCTCGGCACCGCCCTGTCCTTTAAATACTCCTTCAGCACCATCTAACTTCCCTCCTGTGGAGCTACTCCAAGTGTTTACCAAACTCCCGTGGAATCTGAGTGATTTGGCATTATAGGGAAGTGAGATGTCAAGTCTGAGGGAAGATAGCAAGAAATGTGCTCAGCTGTAATATATGTACTGGACATGACCCAAGCTGGGGGGACATGCAGGTGTTTTTGAGAGAACTATTCTGGCCAGATGAAAGGGAAAAATAGTTGATAGCAAAGCAGAACTGGCACAGCAAGCAGAAGGAAACAGGAAACCTGGCCAGTGAATGTCCCAAATTGGAATGATAATACCGCAGAGGACAGGCCAGCATGTCAGACAAGAATTCAAAACCTGGTTGAAGCAATATTATCATGGGGAATGAAGGGTTAACTGGACTAAAGTAATGGAATGTAAACAGAGAATGGATGAACATCCTAGAGATTTTTGGGGCTGCCTCCAACAGGTTTTGCTAGAATATGGGGGAATGGCTTCACAAAACTTTAATGGTGCACTTGCAATTGGTGGCTTTGTAGGTCAGGCAGCACCAGACAGTCAAAAGTATTTTAAGGAGCATATGCCAGGAATGGCAGGGAGTAAAACTATAGAAAATTCACGTGTTGCAGTATTCGTATATGATGGGCGAAAGAAAAAACAGAGGGCAGAACGAATAGAGGAGAAAAGGGAAACTGGAGAAAGTGGAAAATCTGATAGCTGTTGCCTTGACAGGAAATCTCCAGGGGAGAAAATGAGAGGAAGACCAAATACACTTAGCGGACCTAAACCAGAAGGCAGAAAGAGACAGAGAAGGAATGTGGAAATGGAGTGTTACTACTGTGGAGATTTAGGACACAGGCAAAGAGAATGGCCTTTCCAACCAAGTGGGGGAGTAATTGTGCAAGGATAGATAGTCACAATGACTAGAGGCCAGCAATTCTACTGAATTTGAGGGAACAATACAATTAGAAATTTACAATTTGTGGAGAACACCTAGATCAACAGGGACATATAATATGTGGGGAGTGGGTCTCATTGTTGGATTTCTGGTAGATACAGGAGCCACATTATCCCTCTTAAACTTTGCCCCAAGAGGGTCAGTAACGACAGATAAAGTATTCATACCTGGAGCCACTGGTCAGGGAAAAATGTGAGTAAACCTGTATTAGCAATGATAGGAAATAAGAGTGTACAGGGAAGATTTGTATTAGTAGAAGACTCCCCAGTGTGCTTGTTAGGGAGAGACCTTCTACAGGCCTTGGATGCAGAATTGCGTTTGTCACCAGAAGGAATGGATTTACTAATGGCACTGAGTGTGATTACTGAGAGCTTCAAAAGTGAACAGAAGATACTAGAAATATTGAAAGCTGTATTATCAGAGTTCTGGGGTAAGACCACTACAAGTCGGGGACTGTTGGTTTCAGCACAGCCTGTATGCATTAAAACCAAGGCAGACGTGCCACCCTCTGTGAGACAGTAAGCTGGGAAGAGTATCTAAAACCAGACAGACCAATACTTAGACAAAGGAATTTTAAAGTATGTGTGTCTGCACATAACACTCCGATATTGCCTGTAAACCAGAATAGGTTAGATGAAGACCCTGAGTACTTGTGCAGGATCTGTGGGCGATTAACCAACATGCATTGACCCCTCACCCCGTGGTGCCAGGCCCCTTGACTATACTTTTGCAAATAACACTTAAAGATGGATATTTTATTGTAAATAATTTAACAGCTAGCTTTTTCAGCATCCCAATAGATGAAGGAAGTCAACCTATGCACTTCAAACCATACTGTTGACACAGTATGTTTTAGAGATGCAAAAAGAACATATAAGAGCAGAAAAGAGTATGGTCAATGGTATCAGCACATGCCATCTGAAATACAGGTATATAATATATAGCCTGGAGATGAAGTTTTAATTAAGGTATTCTCTAGAAAATCCAAGTTAGCACCAAAATGAGAAGGCCATATACTTTCCTACTATGTCCTTATTTTGCTGTTTAAAGTTTTGCTGTTTTAAGTTTTACATGAGGAAAACTGGATACACTATTCTCACATCAAATGAAGAGTGGGCGATCAATCAGTCGATAAGTAAAAGACTTCTGAGAATCCTTGGTGATTTTGTATTTGTAATCATTTGAGTATTTGTGCACAGGAATCTATGAACTTGTACTCTGCCCTAGGAAATCTTGTTAGCCTTAATTCTGTTGTTTGTTACCTGTAATAATGTTGTATGTAAAGGCAGTGGTTAAATGCCTTGAAAGTTTTGTCTTTTTGCTTTCAGTATATTAGCAGGAGGACTGTTGAGGAGTACACCCAGTTCAGATTGCTTGGTGTGTGACGTGCTCACTGTGCCCTGGATGGCTGGAACCACGAGCAACGAGCCGTGAAGGAGCACTGGCCTTTTGCCTGACAGGAGAGCATGTGGACCTGCAACAGCAGCCAGGCAGGGATGGTCAGTCACCCAGAGACTCTGCAGGACCCAGTGAACAACGAGAAGACCCCAGACCAAAACTCACCATTGGACCAAGAGGTGCTTGAAGCATGGATGCACAGACTGTGAGGGTATAAACCCCCAGAGATCTCCTTGTTGGGAGTCCTTCCCCGGAGGCACCTGGCTCTGTAAGTCGCTGCACCACGATTAAATTACTTAAAGGAACATCTGGGACTCTGCTATGGGAAACCTGGGGTCAAGCTGATGAGGGAAACTTAGGTCTGAGTCTGGGGTGTGCAGGAAGTCAAACAGGTACCTGTCAGGTCACTGGAGTTACTTGCTGCAAAGGGGCTTCTGTCCCAGCAGTCAAAACCTGGAGTGGTGCAAGTGGAACTCCCAGATTGCCATCAGAATGGTCAGATGGGAGAGTTTCCTTAATATATCTAACCTTCTACATTTCCAGGGTTTTTTTCAGAACTTTAGAAATTACAGCAAAGTAAAAAAAATCCTCATTTTACTATACAAGACACTGTAATTAGATGTTCAGTTGTATGACACACTCTGTCCTTCAGGCAGGCTGAGCTCTCCAGCGTTTTAGGGGACTACAGCCTTAAATCTTTCAGAAAAAAAAGGTAGCAGAAGTTCCTTCCCTCCAGCAGAACTATCCCCAGTCAAAGGGATCCAGTGGAGTCCCTGGACTGTTTTTAGTCCAGGCTTCTGCCATATCTTTAGCAGTAACCCAGAAGAATACAGAATAAATACCAACAACCAAATAAATACCTCAAGTCACCAAATGGAAAGTGCAGAGTTGATGAAGGTAGGTTGCTTAAAGCTAGCCTCATTTGAACAACACTTAATATAGCTGAACTCAAATTTACACAGGAGTGGAGATTTTAGTGCACACCAAGTATGAGGGAGTACATGTTTGGGAACAGCAGTGCCATAAATTCTGGGCAGGTCACGCTGCACAGCCAGCTAACGATGAGTTTCCTCTGCTGCCATGAAACTTGGAATAAATGAAAGCCATTAAGAAGAGGACTGCCATCGTTAGCAGCAGGCCACAGGCTCAGTGCCCCAGTTCTGGCCTTCAGTGCTTGTTATCAGCCTGTGGTGAGAGCCTGTCCTGGGAACTGGAGCTTTGTGCCAAGACGGCTGTTATGAACAGGAGTTTAATATGGGATAACAACAAAGGCCTTGGAAATACTGAAAACAGACGACCCAACATTATGAACTAACCGGTATCAAATTACTGCTTGAAAAAAACACATCACAAGTTATGGAGATGACTGCTTTGAGCCTATCAAAGGAAAGCAGCAGCTGAGCTAGAGAGGATCAACCAAGAAGCAAGAGGAGGCATTTGCTGAGACCTGAGAAAATGACTCTCTCCGGTATCGCCAAGTGTGAGTATGGCCTTGGGGGTGCAGACCAAAGGCTGCTGGCTGATCAGAAATCCTCTTATAAAAGGAAAAAATTTCTGAATTTGGGGAAACTGCCATCATGGGGACCTGCAGTCAGGATGCCTCTATGGGACTGCCAGGGCAGCATCTGTGCCACCTTCTCTCCCTGCCTGTTCCTGCTCCTGCTCCTGCTCCAGGGGCCCTCTCTGTTCCCTGCCTGCTCCCTGTCTGCTTGCACCAGGATCCCTGGTTCCTTAGCGGCCTCTTGATCTGCTAGATCATCAGCTCATTAGCATTTTTCCCCCCACAAATTCTGGTTTTCCTCTCTGATAGTCTTAGAGCACCTAGCTTGAACCTTCCTGCATGTAAACTCAGCTGGTCTAGTTCCTGAGTAGAAATGGTGGTTTAACAGATAAGGTCATAATGAAACATAATGGTTAGAAGTTGAAAGAAAAAAAAAAAGAGAGAAAGCTGAAATCTGAGGTAACCAACTGTGAAGCACTTTATCGAGGATCTGATAGGTTTGCTGTCACACAAGTCTTTAAATCAAGACTGAAATACTTCCTATGGATATGTGTTAGCTCAGATCTAAGTTATAGGCTTCATGCAAGCAGCATTTACTGACTTTCAGAATTCAAAGCAGTCTGACTGGATTACCATAATGGCCCTTTCTGGTATTAAAATTTATTACTTCATTAATCTGTTCTGTAGGAACTTGAGCCTCCCATTGAAATCAATGATAGCTGTGAGATGCTCTGTACTAAGCACAGTCTGTCTTGGACACTGACAAAATTGAAACTTTCAGAATTAAGGGGTACTTTTGCAATGTGACTGAATATTGTCAAGTTAGTCACTGAAGTCAGTAACTTCATACCTGTGATATCAGCTGGCTTGGACAGTGAATTAATCAGCTGCTGTGTTCTCTTACTTTCGTGTTTCTTTTCTGGGGAGGAAAGCATGCATGGCTATTTAAAGTACTGCACTTTGACATCCTTTCTAGTATCGTTCTCCCAGTGGTGTCACAGTGTTTAGTAACATCTGAATATCAGGAAGGTCGTTTGTTCATTCGTGAGTAGGGTGAGGTGGGACCCCTGGTACTTCTGTCGCTCTTCAAAAATCTTGATATCATTTCTTCAATTTCAAAGCCAATAAACTATTTGGCAGACAGTTTTCATGACAGCAGTAAAAACTATCCAAATCTTACTCAGCTAAATGATAGAAAGCATTGGTCAAGCAAAGAAGCTATCTTACTGCTTTTACGTCAGCGTGTATCTCATTCCCCTCTATTATCTTCAACGTGTTTCTTGCAGAGCATTAAAGTGAATTATAGGCTGGTTATAGCTATACATGAAACTGTTGAAACGGCTCTGTTATTTCACTAAGGTTTTGTTGAGAATTTTCTGATTTATGTGCTGTATAATCAGTGAATCTGAGCCACTTGAGCCCAGATACTGAAGCATAAGTAGTTAAACTCTCCTGTTCTTTATGCCCTAAAATTGTCTGGCAGTAAGATTTCCAATTATTCTACGTGAATGAAGGAGTATACGTGGCCTTGCAGAGAAGCCTCCACAGAACTTAAAGCTCAATATGGCAAGTGCTGCTAGACTCCTAAAATCTCGTAGCATGGTATATGTACTACATACTGTCTGAAAGTTCACTTCTATCAGTAAATGAACTAGCTGAGATTTTCCTCTTGTTTATGTTTGCTGGAAATAGTGCTATCAGATTTTCACAGCAGGACATCTGCAGCTGAGGTCCCTCATCTGTGAAACTTTTCTAGTCATTTTTCAACACAAATCTGACAAGAGACAGGACCCAATGCATATAAAATCACTTGATAAAATCTGCAATGAATCCTTTATCAGTTAAAATAGTAGGGCTTATTTCTGGATTTGATATTTTTGAGCTTACACAGACTTGTATTTATCTTTTCTATTTGTAAAATCAGAAGTTGTAAAAAAATCTTAGGTTTCTGTTAATGCAAATAGATTCAGGGTCACTCACTCACGGTTGTCTTACTAATGCTGGGATACTGAGAAACTGTGGCTGTTACCAGATGTCCTTGGTTTCTGTGAAGATTGCTATTGAGAAATGTGTCTGTTAGTGCTAGCACATTTTCGCCAACCTCAGCAGATGTATTGTGAGCTTTGCAGTGTTTTGCTTTCTTAAATTTTAGCAAGCTGGAATGGTGAGATTTCATAAAAACCTACAAGTCTGGAGTTTTAAGCGGTTTTCTTGGCTATATGACTGAGACGTGATCTTTGTTTGACAAGAGGTGACTTGAATGCATTCTAGATGCTCAGAAACAATAAGCAGAAAGAAAAAGCCCAGCTGCAGCTCTTCACACTGCTTTTTAGGAGGAAGAAATATTTAAAATTGGACGTTTGGGATTTCCAGTATGTAAGTACAGTTCCTTAATGTATTCAGCAGACACTGTCAGTCAGGTTTCACAGGGTTAGCACTGGATGTCATCACATTTTGCTGGTGTAGTCCTGGAAAGAATCTTGGCCAATAATCCAGTCTCTGCTAAACCCCTTGAAGCTGCTGTCATTTTCACTATGCTCTTTTATTTTCACTATGCTCTTTATTTACTTTCTACACTGTGGAGTTGCCAACTATAGCTGCTCTTATTGTTGTAAAACAAGGGAAGACAGTGTCACATGTTAAGCAGACTTTTTTTTTTTTGCCAGGTAATCTTCTCATATCTCATGATAATGAAAGAAAAGACAAGAGGAACCCTAGGTACTCCTTAAACTGCTAAAATGTGTAATGGACATTACAGTTTCTACAACCTCTAAGACTCTCAAAGTAGCATTCAATAGTAAGCATTCCAGCTAAAACTGCATTTTACTTGTACATAGACTTAAAGACAATTATATGACTAAGTATTTGCACTGTGATTTGTGCACTATAAATTCTTATATCAATAAAATACAGTTACACCTCTATATAACTTTTCAGCATACAGTATTCTCTCCATCATTTCTAGCATACATAATTCTTTCCATCACTGTCACAACTCAACCAAAAATATTTGTCTGTGTCAGACAAACTGCTGGCCAGGGATGAAGTACCAATCTAGTCCCATCCTCTGATCCCAGCCCTGGGCTGCCAGTACTCTCCATAGGGGTGGGTACTGGAGCCCACCTTGGTGCTCTCATCTGCTGGGTTCCCTGGAGAGGAAGAAAGGAATCTGCCTAAGTGCCCTAAGGACAAGAAAAAGACAACCAGAAGATTCAGAACAGCAGTCTGGTGCCCCTGGCACAGGGAAAGGAAAGGGAAGACTGACTGAGAGCTCTGAAAGGAACTATAAAGGTGATGGTTGGAGGGAGATATCATGGCGTTGACAAGAGGAAGGAATGTCTGGACCCAACAGAGAAAATGGAAGAGGTAATTGGAGAAGGCTGTTTGGCAAAGGGAGAGGAATTTGAGGGTGGTAAAACACTGAAACAAGTTGCAAGAGAGGTGGTAGATGGCCCATCCCTGGAAACATTCAAGGTCAGGTTGGACAAGGCTCTGAGTAACCTGATCTAGTGGACCGTGTCCCTGCTCATTGCCGGGGATGGGACTATTTGGCTTTTAAAGGTCCTTTCCAAACCAAACTATTCTGTGATCCTATGAATTCTAAAATAGGGGGATGAACAATCAGACTAGGAGTAATCAGAGAAGGAGACAAAGAATCATTGATCCCTATCATAGATGGGTGGAGTTAGGAGATATCTCTGGCAAGAAGCAAGGCTGCAAGAGAAAATTGGGGTAAGCTGAGTGAGAAACCAGAGAGGAGGACAAAGCAAGAGGTGAAGCAGGATAAGGACTTGGAGTTATAAATATGAGTACCAGGGCAATGAAATGGTTAGAAGTGATTAACAAAACAGATGGACAAACTCCAAAATTCTGCAGTGCAATCCCAAAGTGAGTGGGCCCCACAAATATTCTGATTGACATGCAGAGACATTGCTGCATATACTCCAAAGAAAAGTATCACACTAACTCCAACATTTACAAACAAAAAGTTGATTAAGTAGTTGAGTTTGACAACAGACTTTCCTCACATGGAGTGATTTACAACTGAATTGTGGAGAGGGATGAGATAGAGTAAGACAACAATTGATTTGAAAGGAGAAAATTGAATTATTTGAAAAGGTGCAGAACATGTAAAGGATACAACCCTTGGTAAATGAAGAAAGAATGAGCTGTACATTATAACTCCAGGGTTGTAGGTACAAAAACACTACTTCTAACATTTCAAACCTGTGTTGGTACTTAACATCAGCCATCATTCCATCCTTCTCTCAAACTGCTTCATGATTTTTTATCTCCAGATTGATAGAACCTATTAATAAGCAACCAGCAAGGGCATTCTATACCTTTGCAGTGTATGATCTAGAAGAAAAGTGATAATCCAACAGTTTCTCCAAATCCAAAGCAACAAAATTCTGAAGCTGATGTGTACTTCCATTCATAAAGCTGCTATTAGAGCTTGAATCTGTGGCAGAACTAAATTTTCTATTTCCTCAGAAATTCTAAACCAGTACCTTTGTACTCCTAACTCTTCAATTTCCAACAGCCACCCCCAAAAATATGTTGGAGAATTGTATTAATTCTTGCTCTATTATCTGTTACAGTAATGTGCCCAGAGATTTAGATCACTGTTAAATGACAAGGACATATCAAAGAACATAGATGTGATACATTTCTTAAAGAAGCTTTTTGGGTTTTTATGATCTATAATAGATAGCATACTAGGGACCTCAAATGGTACAGCAGGTCATCTGGGAGGAGTAGTGGAAGGAAGGCAGAGCTGGAATTGTAACAGCTGCCTGCAGGAAATAAGGAAAGTGGAATCTATCCAAACTGCTATACGCACATTAAATAGGAGCAAGATGCAAGATCTTCCAGCTCTACAAGGAGAGAGCAAAATATTATAACTTGAGTAACGTGATAGCAAGATCACGAAAAAAAAATTGTCATTGGCTCACAAAGCTGATGTGCATCAAAATAGAATTTGCAGAGATACGCTGGAGCAACTAAGTCTCATTTCTTTTCCCCGGATAAAAAGATCACAGGAATCCTGTTTCAAGCATTATGAGCTAACAGTGTGCACACTCCATATTTATTTGTTCTTCATTAGGAGACCAACTTATAAAGATACTGCAATGGCATGAATTACGCTTATTTCATTGCACCTTTTTCAACTCCATGGGTCTTGAAACTTGTTTAGTAGTACTGGTAAAGGTTTTTTTTTTTCTTTTCTATTCCGTTGCTACCCTAATTGCACTATTTTGCATTCTTTCTCCTTGTTATAGGACCTGCATCTTTTCCTGACAGTCTTAAGATTGATCAGTTGATAAGGATAAGCAAATCGTGGTTCTGTTTTAACCTTTCTCAGAAGGATATTGGGTTTTGTATCAAAAAGCTATAATTCTCTTCTGATGAAGCTCACAATAACTATTGGTATGATTCTCACATCTTTTCCATCAATGGGAGAATAATGTATGTTTCTACTTTTCCTTTTACAATCTATGTACTGGTAAGATCTAGATACAGGCAAAAAAAAAAAAAAAATTCTGTTATTTCTACTCTTACAGCAGAAAATTTCACTTTCTAGTAGCTGGAGACCCTCCAGGCCTCTAATTTGTCTGGTTTCTCGTTGCTACAATGTTTTGTGGTTAATTACAAATTCTTCTTTATTGGTGGCTGTGATTAGACTAGCTGTTGCCACCCTTGCATCTCATGCTGAGAGGCACACAGTAAGACTCCATATCTGTAAAACTAAATTATTTCTTTATGAAAAGCATCAATTGAAGAGATTCTGCAGGTGCAGCCAATATTTAGATGCAAACATGCAAACAGTTTAATTTCTGGGTATCTAGAGTAAACTCATTCCCCCTCAAACTCTTTTCTTTCCCATCTGGTTATGTGGAGCTTTTCTAACTAACAGAAGTCTTGCAGAACCCTAAGTCGTAGTGGAGATGAGCTCAAGGCACCCAGTGCTCTTTAAGATTGAAATCAGATTTCCGACATCTGCACATTCCTTCTGCAGCAACATCTTTCTTTGCAGCTTCCAGTAGAAAAGCTTACCTTGGAGACCATCACGAGGATTTTCACTCCCCCAGTCTGATTTCAAATGTTTTCTTCCAAAGTGCTGGTGATTACAAAGATCATCAGTTCAGTATGGCTGCTCTTGATCATATTTAATAGAATCCTAGAATCACAGAATATGCTGAGTTAGAAGGCACCCACAAGGATCTTTGAAGTCCAGCTCCTGGACCTCCACAGGACAGCACCAAGAGTCACACCATGTGCCTGAGAGCGTTGTCTAATGCTTCTTGAACTCTGTCAGGCTTGGTGCTGTGACCACTTCCATGGGAAGCCTGTTCCAGTGATCAGCCACCCTCTGGGTGAAGCACTTTTTCCTAATATGTAACCTAAATCTTCCATGACACATGTTGATGCTGTTCCCTTGGGTCTTGTCACTGGTCACCAGAGAAGAGATCAGTGTCTGCCCCTCCACTTGCCTTCATGAGGAAGTTGCAGACTGCAGTGAAGTTTTCCCTCAGTCTCCTCTTCTCTAGGCTGAACAGACCAAGTGACCTCAGCCACTCCTCGTACCCCTTCCCCTCTTGGCCCCTCAGCGTCTTGGTGTCTCTCCTCCAAACACTCTATGTACTACGTTAACAAATGCAGCTAAGTTTAAAAAGGAGCACAGTGCCACTTTAATCCACACCATCCATATCTGTGTGGAACAGTCTTTGCAGGACCATTTACAGTGTTGTCATAAATCTACAAAGCATTATCATCAAGGATGTTACTTATCTAAAATATAAATCAGTGCTTGCATAAAATAACTAGAGTGACAGGCCTTGCTACTCTTTCTTATTGTCCTGGAAAAATCATGAACTGTACGTTAATCCCTTCATCCATTCCTGAAATGGAGCTACACTTTAATGAACATGTTTCATGAAATAAGTTCTGGTTGAAATTGAAGAAGGCTGCTCATTGAGACTGAAATGGCAAAGGGAATTCAAGTCAGACACTTAATTATCCAAACTGGAGTTTGACCAAGATGCTGCTATTCTTGTGATATGTGTCATGGGATAGCTCATGATCAAAAGCTGCTGTAACCTTGACTTCAGTTTGAAACTTCCTTCTTTATACTTAGTGTCCACCAGGTGCCAGGAGGGTACAGCAGCTTTGTTCTTCCTCAAAGCAAAAGTTACTTTAGATCTTTACCTTCTTTTCTTCAATGTGTCTTATCCAGGTATGGACTGAGTTTGATATTTCTTGGTTTCATGACCAATGACTCAGAGGTGTTTCTGGCTAAAAAGTAACTCCACTTGAAACTGAAAAAAAATGCTCAAATAAAAGTGTAGGACAATGTTTCCCTCGTTCCCCTCAAATTGCCCCTTAGAACTAAAAATCAGAGATAAAATTAAAATTGTATTTGATGCCAACATTTGGAAGTGTCTAACAAATTTAAAACTACCTAATTATCTCTGTAATATTAATCCATTCAATACTAGAAAAGAAAGTAGAAAAAAGGAATTAAAAGTTTATTCAAATACCATTTGACTGACATTAGTAAACAAATGGAATGATTTTACAGAAGAAAGGGATCTAGATATTTAGATATGATATAGATATTTAATAATAATATAATATGTATTGGGTAGCAATCTCTGACAAATAACAAAGGAAGGAATCTTGAGTATATGTAATGTGATTAAGAGGAGATTAATATATTAAATAAAGATTTTTGAAAGCAGCTGGTGTCTTCAAGACAACCAAGAACGTGCTTAGCGGTTATAGTAACACAGAGAGATGGAGCTGGACTGTGAAAGAATTTAAAATCCATAAACAATTTTCCTGCCAATAAGGATTATATTTTCCAGTGTGAACTGCTTCTTAATTGAGACTGAAAATTCCTCCATTATTCTAAAAATAAGGTTAACTGGAAATAGCACCAATACTGTAAAATAAATGACAGATGTGCAATCAGGAAAAGATAACATGAATAAGCTGTACAAGAATTGCAATTGGAGTCACAAATAACAGAAGATGTCTCCCTTTGTGTAAATGAAGACTTCTTTACCATTATAATTTCTGTCTGTCATAATCTACTGTAGTAAAATTAATGCAGTCCAGGAAATTGCAGCTTTGTAAAGCAGCAGCCTTACATACATTTGCATGAGTGCTCTGTAGTGACAGGAATAGAATATATGGCATAAAAAGTTACTAAAAATAGACTTATCTAGTCACTGGCCAAATGCTACCCATTGCTTTTGGGAACAGAGGGTGTCGACAGGAGAGGCTGTCAGTGCAGCAAGCATGACCCTTCCCGCAGCTCTGGTATGCTGTTCTCCTGCCTCTGTAGCCCTGCAGGTGGGAAGGAGTGGGTCGGAGGAACAACCACTTTCTGCAACATTAGGTGCTGTCAGCCTCCCAAGTCATCACTGAATAACATAATGTTCCTTGTCTGTGTTTCTCCAGTGGGAGGGTGACTTATCACACAACTGTAATGGGATGAGCAGTGTTGATGGGACTAAAGGTAAAATTCTTCTGCAGATAAGAGGTTCATATTTAATTTCTGTGCTCTGTAGATCTACTGTCTAATTTCTGCAGAGAAAAAAGCCCTTTCCAAAGTAAAAATGTGTATGGAATTTTGTGATGTTCCCATCTTCATGGTGCTTGTGTACTTTTGCATGTGAATAAATTACAGACGCATACATTAAAACAAAAAAAAAAAAGAAAAAAAAGTTAAACATTTCAGCATGGTAACTGTTCCAGAGATTATCACATGGTTGTGCATATCAATGCCAAGTCCTGATCCCATCTGGAGTTGGAAGTCTGCACTAGGTTGTGGCATGGTACAAAGGACAGAACTGAGAAGCATTTTCAAAATATGCTTATCTTTTGTCTATCTTTCAAAATATGCTCTCAAATACTATTCTGGATGCTGTATCATAGTTATTATATTAGTTTACATTGCATTACCTTACCTGAAACCACATATTCAAATCTATAGTAACTTATTTTTATAACCGGTACAAGATTATTATATCCTGCATCTCATGCTATACACAGTAATGTAATTACATTTCTCAGACTATCTACACTATGAAATTTTATCTTGTCACAGACTTGATCTTGCAGCACAGGATAGCTTTGCAAATGAAAATCTTGAAAGAATTTTGTGTGCTTTCTATATGCTGCTCCTCTGCACCTCTCTGTATTACAGTTTTAAAAAATAAGCCAGGTCTTGTGTTAGCTTACTTTGCCTCTTCTAATGTAGTGAGTCTGGGAAAATGTAAGAATAAGCTCTTTTCCTTCTATTTTTATTCAATATACTTGCCATGAGGAAGAAACTTGGTTTAGCAAACAGTCCCTTGACCATATTCCAATTCTTACACTGTGAGTAAGAAGCTATGAGAATTTGCATAACTTGTATGATGGCTGAATTTTTATTGTTATCTTTCTTGTCTTTTAAGTGATCAGTGTATTTCTCCGTGTCTTTGAACAGCTCATATCACAGTGGGTTTAGGCTTGCAGACTCTAAGCATTATTATGAAACTGAAAAAAACAGACAGATAAAAAGTTATTATTGGAGGTTATTTGTTCTTAAATGTCACATAGAAAATTACAATGGTACCTGAAAAAGTCTGCACAATACAAACAGACTCCCTGAGATTTTTTTTTTATACTTACTGCTTATTAAACAGGCAAGATTAACAAAGAGTTGTGGCTCTTTATAATATTGATACACAAATACTTTTGCACTTGACAGTGAGCTTTGACATTTTCACTGGTTGGTCTCATGCAAAAGTTAAGATTCTTTTATCTAGGGAAAAAAAAAACAAAACAAAAAAACAATGAGAATGATAATTTTAGAATGAAGAAAAATTAAACTTGAGCATTACCAAGCTTTTCAAAAGGTCTCTCTAAGCATGGGACATTAATAAGAACAGAGGAAGAAAATATGTTGTACCCTGTTCATTTTATCTCTCTGCTAAATGTAAGCCGTGTCAGTAACCAGTGTGCTGCCTTGCTCAGCCCTCAGTTATTTGGTACAGAAGTTTATACAAAACAATAGGAGTGGGGCAGGACAGAGAGGTACATGTGTGATTCCGTTCTGTGACACAGGTGAAGACACCTTGAGAAACCTTCTGTAAGACTGTTCATTTGCCTGTGTAATTTTCAAAGCTGCATAGTAGCATGTTTTCAGTAGGAGGCATTTCCCAGGGAGGCACGGATTCATAGTCTGTATCGTTCACCCTTCAGTGCTGGGAACCCCCGAGACGCCTTGGCAGCACAACCAAGTACACCACAGAGAAGGCTGAGGCGTGTGCAGGGTGTGCTGTGACTCGCCAGCCGAGGGAGCCCGGGAGCAACAAGTGCAGCGAAGCACCTGAGCTTGTGCTTTGACCCTGAACTCAAGTCGTGATGTGTCTTCCGGGGAGCTCAGGCACAAGCAGGGCTGCTCAGAGCAGAGCATCCTACCCACCAAACTGCACAGCAGTTGAATTAAACATGTCTTGTAAGGCAGTAGTGTCTAGAGGAAGAAGAGCAGGAAGAAAGCAGCAAGTTCTTACTGCCTAAGCTGTCTGCAGCCTGGCATTATCTGATGTTTGAATTTTTCCTTTAGAGCTTGAGTAACATCCAAGGAAGGCTTGTTACCAGCCGAGTGCATCCCCTAGTTTCCTGGTGCACATTTAGGTACCATCCAGCTTCCCATGGATACTGTAGACAATGCTAGCGGATCTACATGTCAGGCTGCAATGTTTGGGTTGGAAAGTCCTATAGACCTCTGGCTACCTTTAAACACATGGACGCGAAATATTGAAAAACAGCGGCAGATGACTGAACTATTCCCTCATTTCTGCAGCTCAGGTGACTACGTTTTAAAGAACTCTGAAAAGTCAATTCAAGGAGCTAGAGAAATGCTTATTTTTTTCAACCCAAATGGGTACTTACTTAGGTGACAGTCATATTTTCAAGAATAGGTCAGCATGCTGGGATGCTTAATAACAATAATTCTCAGCTGCATGTGCAGGTTTGAGCAGTCCAACTGAGTTGTGACATAGCTTTCCCTGCAGGTCCCTGGGAGTGAAATTGAGGTTTAGAAGTCTTCTTCAGAGGCACAGAAGAGCAGTTCAGCGGAGAAGGATGTCCCACACAGATGATTTGCTATAACTGCAGCAGGATGGACCAGGCATTGGTGGAATTCAGTGCTGCATAGTTGGCAGCTTTAACAACGTATGAAGTCTTTTCTGTCTTTTTCCATACAAGAAAAATAGTAAAGAAATCTGGTTGCAGCTGCCAGTTCCTGCAATAGGACTCCAAAAGAAAGCCTACAGCTCTGTACTTGTTGAAAACTGGGCATATGATAGCAAAATCATGTGCTGAAGATACAACCTTACTGGTAATATTTACAACCTACTTTTGACCTGCCAAGGTTGGCCTCACAGTACCTTATCAAAAAAGAGTTTGGGGCACAAAACACCTTGAGCCTTAGAAATCCTCACAAAAATAAAAAGCTGTTAAGTATTGATATTGAGAGTTATTTTGAAGCTGACTGAACACCGAAAGCTCAATATAATTTATACTAAAAAGGCATCTTGCAGGTTAGTTACCACATTTTCCAACAGAAGTTTACCATAGCATTACTGCATTTCTTGCATGATGAAGATGGCTGGCATAACACAATCAGCTGCTTTGTAGCAGGTTATCCCTTACATCAGAGCTCACTCATATTCAGAGTTTATTTCTGCAGGATAATAATGTTCAAAAACACAATTTTGCACCAAATGAGTAGTTGATTAATTCCATATTACAGTTATTAAAGTAATAATTATTGAAATCTTCAAAAAATAAACCACATCAGCCTTCATTTAATTTATCGTTTTGATTATTTCTCATAGACTCTCCAATACATTAATTTGTTGTTGTAGAACGGTTTGATTTCCTAGATTCAAGCATGAAAAAAGCTCCCGCAGAATATTTTCAACACGATGCAAGAAATCCTGTTTTATTTTATAAATTATATTATTAGAGAAGGAATATAACCAGCTTGTGAACTCTCAGGCCATGATCTCACCTTTACCCATTCCTTACAACAACATCTGCCTTCCATGCGAGTCGTTTCAGGGAGTGGCTTGGTTCTGGTTAATCGCATGGCATGGGCGCCGGTGCCGCCGGGCAGTCGTGTCCACTTGTGTACAAAGTGCTTATCCTCTGCTATTACTGCAGCCTGGCAGTCTGACCGACGGACAGCAGGACACGACACACGGGCGACAAACATCAGTTTTATCTCAATATGGTCTGAAAAATTAATCAGGGAAGGCTATTTTCCCTCTTTGCCAGAGACTTCCAGATCCCAGGGAGGCACGCTGTCTAGCCGAAGAAAATTTAGTCCTTCCGTCCTGAGAGAGCTCAGTGGCACCAGGGGACAGGCTTCCCCGCTGGGCAGCAGATTTGATAACACGTAGATTTATCGCCTCACGCTTAGAGCGCCCTTGAAGGTTCCCACCGCTATCCCACCTCTGTGAGTGCTGCCTCAGTCCGTCTGCAGCCCCACAGTCCTGGAAAAGGCGACTGGTTCCAGCTAAATCCACTATAGCACTCCCCCGGTACTGATGTCAATATCCAAACAGAGCTTAAAAAAACCTTAACAAAAGAAACGAACAAAAAAACAAAACCAGGAAAAACCACACAACTCAACAAATGCACTTTTTTTTTTTTTTTTGGAAAAATTTATTTACAAAAGAAGGTTATTACGTTTCTCTTCCAGACACC
>VWZT01015720.1:375222-386338 GCA_013397055.1 Pachycephala philippinensis | reverse complement strand
GCCCGGTGCCGGTGCGGAACAACAGGTAACGCCGCTCCGTGCCGGCTGCAGGCCGTGCTCCCCGCCGCGCTCCGGCCTCAGCGGCTCAGGAGGAAAAATAAAAGAATTAAAATAATTGTTTGCAGGGGCAGAACAAGCCCGAACCGGTCTGCTTATTATAACTCGCTCGCATGCCGCAGCTTGCATGGTAATTGTTGGACTTGGGTTTCCCCATTAATTAGGAGCAGGATTAAGTGGAAGATCCGGAGCTGAGAACAGCTCAGCTGGGCACAGGCAGCTGCGGGAGGGGCACGGCGCAGGAGCTCAGCGGAGCCGGGCGCGCAGGTCGCCATCGCCCGTGACCATCGCAGTGCCGGAGCCCAGGGGTGCCCAGGTGTGGTCAGCGCCTGGCCTGGCAGTCACACTGAAATAACGAAGGGACTCGGTGCAGTGTGGTAGCTGAAGTCCAAAACCACCAGGGTGTCCTTGCAAACACGTTTCAAGGCCATAGCTGGTTTTGGCTTTATTTTTAAAGCAAGTCCGATACTGCGGTTGCAAATCTGTAGTCGTGGCATAATTATATGGTGTTATCTTTCTTGCACAGACTTAGGAAAAATCATCTTGTTGATCAATGCTGACTGATTTAATAAACAGGTGAAAAAAATTACTTAGAAAATATAAACCAGGATGTTATCAAAGTACATTAGTAGGGTTTTTTTTTTTCCTTGGTATTTTTTTCAGCTGAACGTTTTAGAGCAGAAATCGAGGTGTGGAGAAAGCTGAAGGAATGAAGACTAAATAAGATTACAGTAGCTTTACTAGCAGTACCCTTTAAAATGTAAGATTACAATTCTTATCTCAATAGCTCCAGTGTGTTGGTCCTTTCTTAACGATTTCTATTAACAGTATAAATTCATGACATGCATGTAACTAGAATGAGTGAGCATCTGTCTGTTTTGAATTATATTTGGACTCGTGGAAAGCTAGTCCTTTTTATCTTGATGCGAAAATGTATTTCGATTAGGCCTATAGCTGGTGTTGATTGTTTACTTTGATTTGAACTGGACAAAGGAATATTGGCCTAAAAAACAGCAGGGGTTGGAGGCTTTGGTTTTTATTTGGGGTTTATTTGCAATCAATTTGTATAGTACTGGCATCATTCCCTAAGTAAAAAAAAAAATCCTTATGTCCACCTTAGTTTACATTCTGGTGTTTGATGTTTTTATTCTTAGTGATCCTTATCCTGTAACCATTACTTTTGCGTACATTTCGATCTGGTCTGGGTTTTTTTAAGTGTTTATAAATTTAAAAAGTAATGAAGATGCATTAGATTAGTGACTCTTGTTGGAACTCAGGGTAAAACTCATGACCTGGAAACGAGCTGGACTCCAAATGCTCATTTCACTTGGTAGCTCATTGTCCTGTGCCTTCAGTGGGCATCTGTTACTTGTGATAACTGGCTGGGCACCTGCGGTGGGGTGTGGTGCTTGAGATAAGTCGCTTGTTCCCAAAAGTGAGGAGGAACCAACGCAGAGCTTTCTTAAATGTTGAATATCTCTTGTTTGATCAGTCCATGAGCAAACGTACTAGTAGCACTTCAGAACTGCTCTACAAAACTCTAAGATAGCTGCAGAACAGAATTCTGCAGAGCTGTGACATAGGCCCAGTACCTGTACTTCCCTTGCTCTGTCAGCTTTCCTTAGTGAAAGGATCTATGGAAGCTAAACCTCCTTTCCAGCTAACTGGCAGTCTTTATCTCTCTCCCTAGCACAAGGCTAGACTTAGAGGGAAGAAGCATTCTTGTGGAAGAATTGGGTTTGTTTCCAAAGCAAATTCCTTCTGCAGAGCTTCCTTGATTAACATCACCTGAATGGTGTGGAGTGGCAGGGGAAGGAGGAAGCTCTTTGTGTCAAAACTACCACCTGAATGTACATTAATAGGTTTATCCCTGTAATTATCTACTGTGCCCAATATGTCACCCTGAACTTTAAATTAGAGAGACCATGGTTTGAAGGTAGCCTTCTCTTCCCTTGTTGAGCAGCTGAGACCCAGCTGACCCTTTCCTGGGTAATCTGGTGGATGGTTGAATCCTGGTAATGGCTCAGTGTTTGTTCTTAATGATGGAAGCAAGCAAGAAAAATTCTTTTCGGTGTGGATGCAGGCCACAGTATGTAAGAAACTTTTCACAACACAAAGGGTGGGACTACCCGTTGTGTTCCCTGTAGTAAGGTGGTTAGTCAGTGCTTTTTTGTTTGTTTCTTTTAGGTTTTTGGGCTTCTTCCAGGCTTTCTTAGTTCTTAACAACTTATCTCTAACATCAATCATTTAACTTCTTCCCTTACCCACCCCCTCCCAGGTCATGATAAAGATTTTTTTTTTTTAATCAAATAAAACAAACTCATTTCTATTTGACCCAGGTAGGCTGCAAGTGGTTCTCTGTGGTTTCCACCCTTCAACTACCAAGGGAGGAAAGTGCACAAGCACCACAAGGAATTTCTCAGGTTGCAAATGGGATATCTGCCATTGCATCGCTGTCCTGTGGGGGTGAGGAGGAAGTCAGATGTACTGCATGGTAGGGCACTTTGCTAATCTTGCTGAACTAATTACTGTTAGGTTTTTTGGGGGGTTCTTTTTATTGTTGTTGTTTTGGGTTTTTTTTTGTTGTTGTCTTTGGGGTTTTTTTTGGGGTTTTTTTTTGTTTGTTTGTTTATTTGTTTTGGTTTTTTTTTTAAGAAAAATTGATAGTGTAGCTATAAACTGGTATGTCAGCAGCAGGGAATTCAGTATCTCATTAAATGTCTCCTGGTGTGTTCGTGAAGCTTGCCTACCACCCAGTCACGTCCAGCATGACAGACCTTTATGAACTGGTTTTAGATATTATAGTTAGCCTGAAATTCAAGCTGTCAAAAAAAAAAAAAAAGGTCATTCTAAAAAAAAAGGTATGCTAATGTGCTTTGAAACCTTCTTATTAAGGGGTAATGAGCAGCTAATTCTGAGACAATGTCTTTATTTTCCTTTTCACCATCCCCCACCCTTTACCCTCCCCCAATATACTTTTCTTTACATTTAATTTTGGTGGCTTTTGCTGGTTTGTTTTTTGGAGCTCTTCAAAATGCGTATTTTCTTAAAGCATGAAGGTTGCAGTGCCAAGATACCTCATGCTTTCTGCTCCATAGCAAATGTTATTTGCTGCAGCACGGCTCTGAAAAGCAGCCATTATTCGCTTGCTATCTGATATTTGCTGAGCCAGCAGGACAGGAACAGCGAGGCTGCTTACCTGGAAGCCAAGCAGCTCCCGTATGAGGCTGAAGAAGTGGCTGGCACTGTGTGTAGGGGCTCACACACCTCAGTTAACCAGCTTTCAAACTCTTAGGAGTCATATCACTTGGAAATAGGGTATGGAAAATGATAAATGTCTAGAAGGTATGGTTGTCAATTTTTAAAGTATTCCAGGATCATGAAAATGTTGGTGGCTGTGTGTCTCTTCACTTTCTGGTACCCTTAAAGGTATTATTTGCCTTAGTATGGCTACCCTGTTCCCAGCTCACAGAACTGAGGAAGTTACACTGTAAATGGAGAGGACAAAGTCAAGAACTTTTGTAAAACAATTGTTGCTTTTCAGAAAAGCAACCTTAAAGCTGGGAGTGAACTGTAGAGGTGTCTTGACAGAGAGTTTGGTGTTTAGTCTTTTGAACATGCCTTTTGTTTTCTGGCTGCCTGTTCCCCTAGCCAGAAAGTGTCAGCTGCTCACTGCAGGAGCAGTTAAGCAGCCTGCTGACTACCAAAACCCCCTTGCAGCAGCCTTGACTTTGCCACCGTGGTTAAGACGCCGCTGTCCCCATCAGCCAAGTCTCAAACCTGGTTTCTGGAGTGCTCTAGTAGGCTTGAGCTTGTTTCTAGTTGCCAAAATATGTGGGTTGGGGTTTTGTCTTGTGTGCGTTTGTTTTTTAATGTTTTGTAATGTCTCATGTCTTGCATGTGGCAGCCTTACTTAAAATAGGGTATCACAGTACTGCAAAATACTGTTACTTAATTATTTTTTTCTGGATGCTGTATTTTTTCAGAAGGTATTTCCTCAGAAGAAGTAACAGTACTGTTACCTGCTATTTCTTAAGGATGTTGTTTTCTGTAACCAGTGTACCAGAGCTGAAGGTGTGAAGTTGACTTGCTCAAGAAATGGAGCATCAGTTTGTGTCATGAATTCAGAATTGTATTGCTGCATATAAGTTAATTCTGTTTCTCATCTGAAATAATTCAAGTATATTGGATGTGATTCTGAGACTCTCAAGGTATCCATCTTTTTCCTGCTGCCTCTGTGAATTAAAATCAAGCACAGGTCTGGGTCATATATAGACCAAGTAGCAAAGAGAGATAGAGCACGCCGAACAGCAGTGCTGCTTCAAAGGTGTGCGATGACTTTTGGATCTGAAGGGCAGACAGGGTTTCTTGTATCCCTTCAGCTTATGACATTCACTTCAAGACAGAGTGAAGGAGTGATGAGGGCTTTCTTACAGGCTTAAATGTAATACTCGGGCTTGTCAGCTTTGATAGCAGCCTGTGATTTCCTTCACCACCCTCCAGCAGATACTGCTCTGTTCAATGCTGTTGGTAAATGGGAGGTAGGGTGATCTCTCATGGCTTCTCTGAAGAGTTTGTTAAATGCTTGAACGTAATTTTTAAAAAACTTATTGAAGCCCAAGGCTGCAGAGCATTTTGAACTACTGGTATTTTAAACAGCTAAATATGAACTACTGAATATGCCTGTTCTTTATTTGCTTACCTGAAAAGCCCTGAACTTCTCGATGGAATAAAAATCAGTGCTATTATATGCTACAGAGTTGTGGTGATAAGCTTTTGAGAGATCGCTGTATTGATTTATTTTCATTCCATGGATTCTTAAGCCTCAGAGGATCTTCAGTGTTTCCTTCCTGTTTTGTTGTGGGCTCAAGACTGACAAAACTGGAGTCTGAAGTCTGCTCTTCCATGGAGGCCTGAGGCCACTAAAGCCTTCCTTGTGTTAGCCTCTCCAAAGTGACTAAGGACCTTCTTGTGCATTGGTTCTTTGGCTCCTGGACAAGATAAATATCTAGAACCCTTAAAAGCAGAAACTCTGAGACTTCAGGGTTTTTTCTTAAAAGCAGCATAAATTTGCTGTTGTTGTACTCAAAAAAGAAGCATTTCATGTCACTTCCTATCCAACACCTGTTTTCTTAACAGAACTTTTCTGTGTTTTTACCTGTAGTATTTGCTAATATATGATAAACACTTGTTTATATTTCAGTCTTTTTAGATATTTGTGAACACTGTTTATGACTCTGCCTACCTGTGTCTTGTTTTATTTTCTGGGGTCTTTTTCTTCGAAAGCCAGTCTCTGGTTGCTACTGATCTGTAGTAGGTTTGGGGGGTTTTAGTGTTTTTTCTCCATGCATTCTCTAAAGACTGCAAAAAGTTAATATGAAAATAAAGTTACATAGATGAGTTTTGTTGGATCCACATTTCTGGGGTGATTTACTGTGTGTTTGTGTTGCTGGTTTGCTTTACCTACAACCATGGATGGTGTTTGTGTACACAGAAGTTGTGGAGAAGGGGCAATAAACTTAGGTTTGTTCTATGTTTAGTATAAACACTGACTTTTGAGGTGTGTGGGTTTTTTTCTTTTTTGAGGCTGTGACTGCTAGAGATGATATTTCCTGGAAGTGTTTTAGCATCCTCCAGTTTTTCAACTGAGATTTCACTGTCTCTTGCAGCAGAGCTTCCTCCTCCGTACACTGCCATTGCAAGTCCAGATGCCAGCGGTGTTCCTGTGATAAACTGCCGTGTGTGCCAGTCACTGATCAATTTGGATGGCAAGCTGCACCAGCACGTGGTGAAGTGCACAGTCTGCAATGAAGCTACGGTAAAAGGGATTTCTAGCGTTTTTCTTTTTGTGGGGGTAGAACGCATGTCCTCACCTGGACAGGCTGCGTCCCTTCCTGCCATCCCTAAGGAAAAGGACGAGTCAGACCGGCCGACTGCCAGTGTGGCTGGCGTGCAAGCTCGAGGCGTGCTGGCACAAGGATGGTCATAAGCAGTTAGGATAAATGTTCGTGTGGTCGAGCTGGCTGTGCAGGATGTCTCCTTCTGAGGAGGGCAAAAAGCAAAGATGTCATTTAAGTAATCACTCTTCTGTAAAGAAGGATAAAATTGGTTTTGATGGGATGAAGAGCTGTGTAGAATTGAGTTATTCTGAGAGTGGGAGAAACAAAGTAACTAACCTGCACCTCTCCCTGGATGAATGCCTTTCTCCTGAAGTACTATTCAGTCACTTGGTTAGCTTGTAACAGACCACAATAAAACAACTTTGAAATGTTTAAGTCCTAGGTTCTTTTCCAGTGATCACAGACCTATTTGTTTCTCCTCCTCTTAACTGAAGTCTTCACTCTTTGGCCCCCTGCTTCTTGTTTTTTTCTTCCTGTCAGTTTTAGTTTTGGGATGTGATTCTGCAGTGCTCCACAGCTACTGCTAGCATTTGTATGAAAAACACTGGATTAGATTTATTATATGGATTTATTATATATTTATTATATGAAAGGAACTTTAAATTATGTCCAGAAAACAGGAAGCCTTAAAACTACAGGAATTTTTTTTCCGCTTAAAAGTGAGAGTAGAGAACCCGCCACTGATAGTCACTTTCCCATCCCATATATAATGTTTGAAGCCAGAGTATTGTGCACCTTTTGATTTGCTGTATGAAAGGGACACTGAAACTTGACTCCCAGGTTGCAGAAAGATAATTTCAGTACAGTTTAAAATAAGATTACACTTCAGTGATGCCTACATATTCTCTTAGTGACCAAGAAACAGAGTGTGATCCTTTTGCTGTTGAATAAAGTCATTGTACCAGGCAAGAAAGGTTTGATGTTTTGACTGGGTTTTGGTTGTTGTTTTTTGTCGTTGTTTTTGTTTTAAATATATCACTATTTAAGCTCACATTTTAAAAAAATAACTGAACTGAAGCCTTGAATGTTATTGCTAAAATATGAATTTTTTTCCATGAGTTTGCAGAATTTGTGTTAATAAGGAAATTTTCACTTCTTAAGAAAAAAAAAACTTCTAATTTTGTGTTGACTCTGAAGTTTCCTCTGTAAGAGGAAGTGTATTTCTCTGTTAGCAAGAACTTTTCACTGAAGTTGTTCTGCTTTGTCATCCTGTTATGTGGAAAAAAGTGAATTGCTATGACTTCTGATGTGTGTTCTCTGGTGGTTGTGGTTCTTTTTTTTTTTTTTTGTTTAGCCAATCAAAAACCCTCCTTCAGGGAAGAAGTATGTTAGATGTCAATGTAACTGTCTCCTTATCTGCAAGGATACATCTCGAAAAATAGGCTGTCCAAGACCAAACTGGTAAGAATAAAATACTCTCAGTGCCTTGAGATAGTTTTCTTTAAAGCAACTATTGTCCTTCTGTTGAGTATTTAAAACTAAAAGAGGTTCAAGCCTTGGTCTCTTTACATGGACGCTTACAGAGCATTACTGAATTGCTACAGACACAGGTAGTGCTAGTGTCCATTTCGAATTTTATTTTTTTAAGATTAACTTTAAAGAGGAAAAAAGTTTCTTCTTTTTCTTTTAGTCTCAGATGTGTGTGTCCCATTTTAGCTACTTTATAAGTCAAAACTAATGTTAAGAACAACAGAAGAAAATCCGCTTCTTGTTTCTGGGACTTAGCATTCATAATTTCTTGGAGATTTAGTTATTGTAAGCACACAGGATACTCACTTTGCTAAGTTCAGAGTAGGGATTCAGAGCGAAATGGGGGATGGAGCAGTAGGTTGGCATCAGTCCTGTTCTCCTTCTTAGTTATGCTGAGTTTTCATTCTCCTCTCAGCTCTCAACTTTGATGTACACACTTCTCATAAAAGAAGCAATTGTGATTGCCATAGTGATTGTTCTTACCGTGTGGCTTAAGGTGTTAAAGATTCCAGAGGTAGGAGGAGTTTGATTGTAAGTGGTGCAGCTCTAAGAAGAGAAATGGAGAGGAAGGCTGAGCCTGCAGATGTGTGAATCGGAGCTCTACCCCACCAAGTGCCCTAGTCACCCGTCTGTTGGCTGCTCTGGTTTTGAAACATAGTTTGAGACTTGCGGCAGTAACTCTTATTTATTAATGCTCTGTTGGGGAGGACTTCAAAACATTCCAAACATTTTCTCAGAGTGCAAAAATGTTCATGGGATAGTTCAGTTATAATGTATCACATGGTTGGTAACTAAACTAAATCAGAAGGTCTTTCATTTTATTAAAATAATACATCAAAAGCATACATCTAAGCAGTTTCCTTAAGATAGCCTATGTATTTGTCATGCTAGAAACTGAGCAAAATTGGTGTACTTTGAAGGAGAGAGTTGGGAGCGTGCCCTAAATGGAAGACTCCAGATTGAAGGAAAGCCATTTAGAATAAAATTTTGGTTTTAGGTGGAGAGAGGTGCAACGCAAATTAAATATTGCTTTAATTTTCCCCTTCACTTCTTTCATTCTAAGAAGTCTCATCCTCGTTCTGTTTTGAGTTGGTTAATTTGGGTACTGTCATTTTGGACTGACAAATTGTATAATTAAGCTGGAAACACAGTGAACATAAAAGCAAATACTTAAAAACTTTAAAAGTAAATTAATTACATTTAGTCAACCTAGGGTGGTATTCTTTTTTAGTTTACTCGATTTGAATGGAATTTTTACTGTGCAAAATGTGGATATGTTTCTTATATTGACATGGTTGTTAGTAGTGTGGGAAGGAGAACTAGGTTATGGAAGATCCTTACTCTTTCTGCATGTTTCACAAGGGTATGTACACTTCAATTCTTGGGCTTGCTCAGCCTGGGTATTAAGTTTTCATTTTTCTGAGGAGTGTGTCTGTCACGTGCTTGCAAGTCTTTGATCTCTATAGGGTTTAGGCTTGTATGGCTGATCTTATAGGGAAAGAGAATATTTTTAAAACTGAAAACACTTTAGAGAGAGACCAAAATTAGGTGCATCAGCTGTTTAACAAGTAGATTATAGTTTAAAAGTGTAAAAATATTTGGTAGTGACTGAGCTAATTGCTTGAACGCATCGTCCTTCTCTTTTGGTAGCTTAATTACATGTGTATCTAATGTTCTTAACACAGTAGACGCATCATTACTCTTGGTCCAGTAATGCTGATTCCAGAAGAGCAGCCAGCTCAACCTGCCTTGCCAGTTCAACCAGATGGAACTAGAGTGGTGTGTGGGCACTGTGGAAATACATTCCTTGTAAGTAAAGCATCAGATTCTCCTTCTCGCCTCACTGTGCTATCCCTCAAGCTGTTTGTTGTAAGCAGTTTTAAGAGTGTGTTGCCTCACTCTCTGGCAACACTGAGGAGCTAAAACTTCTTCTGTACTCATTGTTATGGATGTATGGTCTATATTTGGTTATCTTTATATGTGTTTCAAGAAAACTTTTAACAGTCTTTCTGTGCATGGATAGATAAAGCCCAAAGTCTGTCTTACTGTTTAATGATGTGAGAGTGGGCAGTGCTGGAAAAGGAAGTTGGGCTTCCAGGTTCTGATAAGGCTTGCAGTGTTCTGTGGCTGTGTTCTACAGTGGCCAAGAGAGCAGTTCTGTCATTGCTGTATGAGCCCCTGAAAGCTGTTGGTTATGGCACTTAACCATTGGCATATCTGTAGGTTGTTGAATTGGGGGTTTTGGTTTAAATGTGAGAGTGACAGTTTATCCCATTTTTGAAGTGGAAGGATGCACGAATACTCTTCCGCTGTTGAACTCTCTGTAGCCTTCTAAATGGACAAGGTGCTGCCATACTTGAATTTTGATTGCAGTACACAAGTAAGCTAGTTTTGGCTTCATCATCCAGCAGTGCTTGAATCTCTGTCAGGTTTGTGAGTTGTAGGAAATGGCTAGATAAGGGGTACAGTTAAAGGTAACCATCACGAGAGAGGTGGCACATTCCTGAAACAAAGGATTATAAGACCCATAAAGATGAGAGAATGCTCAAGTGCATGTTGTGCAAGGAAAAAGGAAGCTTAGGGGATGCCACTCCATGTTGGCTTGTACCAGCAGAGAGAGAAGGGTTTGCTTGTGATAGGCTCTACAATGGAATAGGCTTGTGCCTTCAAGTCTTTGCTTCAGGTTTATGGATCAGTGAGGTGCTTTCATGGCTTTAACCCCAGCCAGCAACTCAGTACCACGCAGCTGCTTGCTCACTGCAAACACCACCCAGCCCCCCTGCCCTGGTGGGGAGGAGAATTGGAAAAAAGGTGAAACTTCTGAAGTGAGATAAAAACAATTTAATGATTGAAACAAAAAGAAAAATACTGCTAATGATAATAATAATAGTAATGAAAACAGAGAGAGGAATAAAACCCATGAGACACAAGTGATGCTCAGTACAGTTGCTCACCACCTGCTGACCCAGCCAGTGCCCAAGCAGTGGTCAGCATCTCCCAGCTGATGTTCTATGGTATGGAATATCCCTTTGGCCAGCTCAGCTGTCTTGGCAGTGCTCTCTCTCAGCTTCTAGTGCACTTCTTTGCTGGCAGAGCATGGGAAACTGAAAACTCCTTGACTCAGGGTAAGCACTACTTAGCAACAACTAAAACCTTAGCTTGTTACCAACATTGTTACTGAATCCAAAAAAGAGCACTGTACCATCTATTAAGAAGAAAATTAATACTCCCAGCTGAATCTAGGACAGGTGTGCTGTAATGCCTTAGCTATTGTAGTAGGTGATGAGTGCAGGGAGCAGGAGATGGCCCTTACACTTCTTTTTTTTTTTTTTTTCCCCACCGAAGAGAAACTAGGAATATGATGATGAATTTACAAGTAGTGTGCTAACTGGAAAGCAATTGGAGAGATGCTCGAGAAATATTCTGTCTACTAATTCTGCTTACGTATTAAAAAATACATAATTTCTTATAACCCTTGCTGAAGAGCAGTAATCTGAAACTGAAGATAGCTGAATTGGGTTTTTCTGTTTGCCTTTTTTTTTTTTTTTTGGCTTATCTTAAGGGACTTTCACAAAGTACAGTCCATATTAACTTTGTAGTTTACGCTATGAACTACTTCAGGTGAACATAAGGTGAAAAAAAATCAAACCCATAAAGGCTGGTTTTGCCCATAACTTCTAGATTATGCC
>VWZT01015720.1:346920-374775 GCA_013397055.1 Pachycephala philippinensis | reverse complement strand
TTAAAAGGCTAAGTTTTCTAGTTTGGGATTTGTGCATGTGACTTCATATCTTCTGGTTGCTTTAGGGAACTGCAACATCTTGAACTTCTTAGTCCTATCTGCCAGGATAAGACCAATTTGTCACTTCATGATACATTGAAAAGAAACTCTCTGAACCATTAGAAATTGGAAGCTTGCTATTTTTTTATGCTGAGCTATCAAGAAACAAACCTTTTTTTCCCCTCATGTTACACAGCTTTCCCATCAGTCTTTTGCTTCCACTTTTTCTGTAATTAGGTCTGAGATTCTGAAAATAAAATTTTTAGTTAAGAAAAATCAGGAAATTGCTTGGATTTGAGAATGAGCAGAGAAGCAACAAAAAAGCATTTTAGCCAGCCTGGAAACTCAGTTTCTGAGTAAGTATTTCTGCCTTTTGATATCTCCTTGTTGTGAAGAAAATATGTAGTGCTGGGTGCATTTCTCAGCAACTCAGTAGGCTATCCCTTTTACTTTACTTGGCAGTTAAAAAATAAAAGAAATAGACAAGCAAAGCTAGAATCCCTGGGATGGAAAAGTCAAATTGTCATGTTCTGTGTTCTTTTAAGAGTATCAGCTTGTTCACCACCTTTCTGAGATTTTTTTTTTTTCCATTTGAAAACATAACTGTGGGGGCTGTGCTTTGCTTGCCTCTGCACATGGTGGGCTGTTTTTCACAAATTATGAAAAGCACGCTCCTTGCTATGGAGTGCCTTAAAGTTTCTTTGTCTTAGCTGCAAGAATGGCTTGTACTGATGTGAAATTGTAGCCAAACTATCGGTAGTTCACATCTTGTTAATCAGATTTCTTTTTTCCTTGGTAACATGATAGAAGTTCTTTCTGTGTTAAGGTTTCTACTGTTTCTGGCAGATTTGGACTTGACAGGTGGAAAAGGAGGTAGAAGAGAAAAGGAGGGCAGGACGAGGGTTTAACTGTGTTGCTAAATATCAGTTTGATCTGGTTTGGGCTGTTTTGAGAGCTTTTGGACTTGGGCTGTGAAGTTACTGTTTCTGCCAGCAGCAGGTCATTCCCTGCTACCCCTTTCTGAGGGACCTCTGCCTGCAATGGTCTGTGGCTGTCAGAGGCTGAGTTGCCTTTGGAAATGGGGGACAAGGGAGGGCTGTCCCTGTGTCCTCCCCCTCTCTGCCATCTTCCTGCTACTGTCCTGTTTTTGGAGGGACCTCAAGGACAAGAAGCTAGGAGAAAGCTATGGAAGTCACAGGCTGTAGGCTGAGCACTGTGCTTTGTCAGTTGTGCTTTGTCAATTTTGTTGTGTTGTTTTTTTTTAAACTAATCAAATATGAAATTACTTCTTCTGAAATAATTGAATAAAAAACCCATTAAACTTTACAGAAAACTTAGACATGTTTTAGTTTGCAGAAGTATTTTGCTTTCCCGAAGAACCAGAGGGGAGTGGACGGGAAGCTTCTTTTGCAGAAGCAGCTATATGTAGAACTGTGTATGTATTTATGTGCATATGTCTTTTTATGGGTTGGTTTTGGTTTGTTTTTTTTTTTTTCACTGTCTTGTGTTGAATGCACTGAGAGCTATTTTAGACTCAGAAGGAAAATGTTTGACTATTCTTCTAGTAATTCCTTTGATGAATGTCTAGTTTTGTCCACAGTTGAAACATTGAAGGGCTTTGGATTCCTCATCTGTTCATCTGTGTTTCAGTATATCTAACCAGGGATTTGGGCTGTATTATTGCTTCAATTAAAAAAATCACTGTATTCTCAGCAGAGAGCTAAATTTCATGTAACTGTAACTTCTTAAAAGCATGAATCAGTTTTGGGTACTTTAAAGCACTCTGGAATATGGGTAAAAAATGCCAGCTTAAGCATGATTTAGAATGTACATGAACATAATCTTTCCCCACTGTGCTAATACGATTTGAATTCTTGTAGTTTGAATGTCTTGTCACAATTTTGCTCTTTTTCTACACATACTTCTGGTCTGTGTAAAAGGCATCATAACAGTTACTGCTTCTGTTATTTTCAGGTAACTCTCAATGAAGACAGATTATTGCTGCCTCTTTTTTCCATCAATATTTGCAGCCCAAATGCGTTTGAGTAGCCATTAATAATTTGGTCTAATTATTAGAAATTTTAAAACCCTGGAAACATCGTTAATGAGTAACTAAGGAAATGCACTTACACTGTGATATAGAAGTGAAACTGGTGTATAGAAGTGCAGTTGAATTACAAATAGGTAAAATAGAGATCCTGGAATTAGACTCCCTTTTATTTCTGGAATTGCAGTTTGAAAAGCTGAAATAACTGCTCTGGTGAGGCCTCTCTCCATCCCCAGTACATCCCCAGACAATTGCATCTTACCCCACTTTCACTGTGTAGAACTAAGGGAAATTGAGTAGGTCTTTGAAAGGGATGCAGAAAAAAAACTTAACTTGCTCCTCTGCCAGGAATGTGAAAGTAGAATTAATGCTCTTAAAATGCTTTGCTTGGGTGGGGAGTATTACAGAAGTTGTATTAAGGAATAAAATAGAACTCTGCTTAATCAGTTTGGTCAAGTTTTGTAAACAAATAATACCAGTTACATAGTTGTTCTGTAAATGTGTAAATGGGTATTTCAGAACAAGAAAAGAAAAGATGGATTTCTTTTTAGGGGAGTTTCATCCCCAAGTAAATAAAACCGAGGGAGATGTTCAAGAGGTAGGAAAATGCTGTATAAATTCCACAGTTCAAAACCTTGCTCACAGCAAAATCTCTTCATACTGACAAGGCATGAGAAGACACATCTTTCTTTGCTCATAAAATCATAAATTTCTTCTCAGCATTTAAATGGTGCTTGCTGTAGGTTGGTGCTGCTTTCCATACAAGGGCGGGCTCTGATTTTGGTTTGTGGTTGCAGCAGTTATAAGAGTGTTCACTTCAGTAGGCCAGCTTTCAGATTTCTCATGGAGATAAGGCACGTCCTAATGGAGGCATTGGTGATCTGCACTGTGGCTTCTTCCCCTGCTTTTAACTTGCAGTGTGACTTTTGCATAAATCCAGAAGGGAGAGGAGAGGAGAGGAAAACTGTAGTTCACCAAGAAAACTTCCAACTAACCTCCACTTGAGAAAGGCAACAGAAGAGAGCTGCAGTTACACAATAACTGCTTACAGGATGAAGAAAAATAACCTTATTCTCTTGATCAAGGCAAACATGTTTAAAATGCTTGTTTAATGCTAATGTTATCACAGAATGAAATTTAACAGAAACTGCTGTTTTTAAGTGAGTATATCACTGTGTATCCCCTGGTTGAGTTAGTTCTAGGCATTGCTTTCACTAAGGCTGTTTCCCACGTAGGTTTTAGTCTGAGCATGGAAGGTGGTGACCCTACCATGTACAATTTTATGTATCATCTTTTTAACAGTCATGTAAAGTAGCCAGTAGTGTTATTTCCTTGATATAAAATGTGATATCTACTTTCTAAAATATTCTTTAACTAATCTTTCTGTGCACCCATAACGTAGTTTTCATAAATGATGCAAAGGTTGGGAAAAGATTGGAAAACACTTCTGCCTGTAATTGTGCCAAAGAAAACACACTTATTTTGATTCAGGGTATATTCATAGTCTTTAAGTAAGGGAAGAAAACCTATTAATATTATAATGTTGCCCATACTACGCCTGTGGATGCAACCACATTACGTCAAGCAAATTCTGTAATACTAAGGCAAGTCATGGGAAATGTTCACATGGAAATCCCAATCCGATGTTGCCACTGACAAAAGGGCATCCTATTTATAGAAGAAAACAAGAAACAAGTCAAAGAAAGTCTGAGAAGCAAAATGTTTTCATAGTGACATTTAACATTAAGTGCAACAACCATTTTCTCAGGTCAATTTTTCAACCTTTTTCCTTTTTTTCTTTTTACAGTGGATGGAATTGAGGTTTAACACACTAGCAAAATGCCCACACTGCAAAAAAATGTAAGTTCTCTGAAAGCACGGTTACGTAAATTACTGTGAAGCAGCCAGTGTTTCTTCTGTGAAGGTCTGTGGAGTAAAATGTGTTGGCTGTGCTGATTATTTTGCCATGTTCCTCTGAACTTCAAGGCTAAAGCTGATGTTGTGTGCACGTGAATTCTCCATTCTTTATGTAAAAATCAGTAACTCTGACAAATCCAACCTGCATTTATGAAAATGCTCTGATTGAATTGACAGAGGCAAATATAAATAGCTAACAATAGACAGGAATGGGTTGCTAAAATTAACATTTTATGTCCTTGAAATTTTACCTATTCATACAGTAGTAGTCAGATGTCACCTTTAAAGGTAGAACTTGAATTGCTTTATCGTAAAAGGAGGAAAGGAAGTAATCTTGTATTAATTTGAAAGAGGGTTTACTGATACTATAAACTCAACAACTAACTTGTGTTAAGCATCTTAATGCATTAGCTTGTTTAATGTTCATGAATTACTGTGGAGCAACTTGTCTATTCATTTCTTATTACTTCAACAAGAACAAGAAAAATTACAATACAAGAGCTATAAGAGTTTTTTTGGTTTTGGTTGGTTTTTTGCTCTTTTTGAGTATTTTCTTGGCCTCTCATCTAAACTCAGGAATTCTTAATTTGAATTGTTGCACTACTAACATACTTTAAATTTGTATGGAATCTCAGCCACAGGGTGTGAAATAAGACATATATACTACTTCAGAGACTTTCATGTCCTGCTGATTTATTTAAATATTTGTCTTCCTTTGACAGGCAAGTGTGACTTCCAGTTAAAGGAGCAAATGTGTTTTCCACTGGGAATGGCGAACCTCAGCTGTGTTGCATGTTGTAGGAAAGCTAGCAGGTCCCTTAGGAAGCAGAAGGCTTAGGATAAATGTACTGTAGGTGTGGGCATGGCCTGGCCTTCAACACTGATTGAAGTCTTTTTATTGGAGTATTTGATAGAGAAGTTGGTCTAGTGCTGTGTTTAACCTCAGGGGTGTAACCGACCCGGTGTGGAGTTGTGGATATGTTCTAATTTGCTCAGGTTAAATAAACTCAGTCTTGATGAGGTGCTGCTTTGCAGGGGTGTTTGTACTGATACATTAAGTCTGTTCAGTCCTTGGGGAGGGGTTGGAGTTTTGCTGTTTGGTTTGTTTTAAAACTAACTGCAATTATGTTTTATATTTTATGTCACCCTTGTTAGCTGATCTTGGCTTTTCTCTTGACTCTCCTTAGGGTCAGTATTATTTGTTGTTTAACCTTAAACACCAAAACAAACAGTAAAAACCAAACAAAAAAAAACAACCCCAACAATAACCCAGCAAAATAAATCATGCTCCAAGCAACAGTCAAAAGTCACAGCATGTGATCTTTTGGTCTGTCTTCTGTTGATTAATGTTGCTTCTGTTTTAAATTCCAGCTGAACTCAAAGGTTTGTGTAGTATTTTCTTCCATCAAGTGCAAAGCATGCTATCTGTCTGTAGGAAAGCGGGAGCCTCTCTGCAGTGCAATTTTTGATAATTACAGCTTGTGTGGCAACTGTGTTGCAGAAGGCAAAACAAATTTAACAAGTGGGCACGGCTGTCCTTGGGCTGAGGATGCAAACTGTGGAATATTGTAATTTGGCTGTGAATGAGTTGCTTGGTGCTTTCCCGCACTTGAGATGTGATGGTTGGGACTTCTGCACTTCCAGCAGCACAAACATTTCTAATACATGGATTTAGGGCACAGCATAGGTGAGACAGAGCTTTGAGTCATGACAATGGAATAAATAACTGCAGTGACCTGCTTTCTATCAGGTCTTTGTCAGAGGTCATCAGAGCCAAGTAGTTAGAAGGGAATGTAGAGTTTCATCTTATTAATGTAAAACAACTTTCATTAGTAGCTGAGTAGTCAGATACAGAACTTTTCATTCCTTCTGTTGATTCAGTTGATGATTGGCACTGAAAAAAGGATAGTGTAGACTAAGGCAAAAGGCACCTTGAATCACTGCAACAGCAAGTTTGTCAAGGAGACATCGGCTGAGGCTTTTAGATTCTCAAGTAATTTTCATAATTTTGTTTCAAATGTTTTTAAAAGCACGGTGAATCTCTGCAAATTGTTTGTGACCTTCCGTTTGGTTGATGGATACTAGATCTTTATATTAAGAATGTCTTCTAAAACTGCAGGGGAGATCAGAAGTTATTACATGAAACGGTTAACAATGAAATGGTGTTCAGGGAGAAATAAAGCCATCGTGCCTCGTAGTTAAACAAAGGAACCTCTCATATCTGAATGTAGGGGGAAATAGGATCTTGTTTGTTTTTAATCCCATCTATGTGCTACCATTGTGATGCAACTTTGTTTTGTGACGTACTTGTTTTGTCTTGCAAAATAACTTTGGAAATTAATTGTGATGTAGAGGATAAAACCCTTATTTGGTAAATGACCAAATCTCTTTGGAAGTGGACTATAAACCTGTCACGTCAGTATAGGTAAGGTGTTTGCAGAAGCATTACTGATGCGTAGTGGCTCTGCCTGACACAGGCCCTTACTTGCATGTTACCCACTGCATCGGGAAAACAAATGTAGCTAATGAGGAAATTGGAATGACACAGTTTTATTTTATAGTGACACCTGGGAATGGGGGAGAAACTGTTTCTTTTTGCTGATTTAGTGTTCCTCCTGTATTTTGAAATACCAGATGTTTATCAGCTTGTTTTCCAAGAGTGAGAGATTTAGGGAAGGCTTCTGGTATTTTTCTCATTTAATGATGGAGAAGAAGCAGGAACTGGTTTTTTGTTTGCTGTTCTCTTTCTCAAGATGTATATTAAGTCATCTAGAAAATTGAGGATCATGAATTCAGTTACTAGAAAGAATATTGAATGGTACAAGTTATTATTTCAGAATGTCAAGTCTATATTTTTCCTTTAGAATGTATCTCTTTTACTTTTTAAGGTCTGCCAAAACTATGAACCCTAATGAATTTATAACACCTTTGCCCCATAAAGGACTTTTAGGAAAGAGAGAGATGTTGGAACCCCATCAGTGCCATGGAGGCTAATTTCAGCAGTGCTATTCACCTTCAAAATATTGGCATTTTAATTTTCCTCTTAAAAACCTTCTTAAAAGCATGTCTGAAATCCTGGTCATAATTCCTATTATTTGGAGCACAAGAGACCCAGCACTCCTTCCTGTGCTACTTGTTGTATGCCCTTTGTCCCGTATGGTGGTTTTCCTCTCTTCTAATTACTACCTGATGCTATATTTGATTTGGCATCTTTTATATCTGCTGCTGCTGTCCAAAGGTCTGGCAGGTGCCTTTGCTTCCTCAGCAGCAGCTCAGGAAGGAGGAACTGCTGCTTTCTAGATAGCTCTGTAGAGAGTTCCCTCATATTCCCACAATGGAACTAATTGGTTGCTTGTTGGATATGAAAAAGTTCTTTTGATCCCATTTTTAATATTGCCAGATGTGCTTGTCAAAGTTGTCACAGTTGGTAGGTTTTTGGGGTAGAGATTCAGCTTTCTTTATTCTAAGTTAGTTTGGGGGTTTTATTTGTAATTTGGGGTGGGTAGATGGAAGCTTCACTATCTAGAGTGGGCCAGTGGCTAGTATCACTGTTGGGAGGTGAAAAATGAATTATGATTTATTGGGACTCCTAGGTCTGTTATGTGACTATATAAACTTTAATATCTATTTAATCATTGCTTTCTGTGGAAAGAGAATGTCTCAATTTAGCTGCCTTTCTTTACATTTCCATTTTGTCGTATTTGAGTTGATGGTTTCTCCCCCAGCCTTTTTTACTGGATAGGAGGAGACACATCTTGAGAGAAATACAGATGGAAAATACACACAGCACCTGCAGTGTTATGATTACAAAAACAAGACTGTAAGTCTTGAAAGTGAGAGTTTCTTTCCCAGAATGGACTTCGTCTCTGCGTGCAATACACAGCACAGTAAATATCGTGTACGTTTTAGGTGTATTGAACATGACACTTTTACCAGCTTATCTTATGGTATCCAGCTCTGTAATAGAATTAACTTTGAATACATAGCCACGAAATCCTGCAAAGGAGGGAAAAATAAGGTCACTTTGGCAAGCTCAGTCTCTTCCCTTTTCCCCTTTTATAAAACTACTCTTTGGTTTTATTATTTTTAATTCATGTAACTTGGAATTGAACAACATATCCCTTTTCTAGAATGGCTGTAGAGCGCCTTTTGAGAGAGGGTGTGGACATGTGTGTGAGAGGGTATGATAGCATTATTTGCCCAGCTGGGAATTCTCTTACCCTAATCATACCCCGAGCACCCTCCAGGGTCCCATTTCACTGTGTATTGTGAGGTTTTTGCTAAGGAAGTCATTTCCCCATGGAAGCTGTTTGGGGACTTTTTCAGCTCCTCTGGAAATGGCTTGTGAGTAGTCACTTTATTCAATTTTATTCAATTCTTGCCTTGAAAGATGAAGCTCAGTGTGTTAGCTTGAGGACTGTGGTGGTTGTTTGTTGTTTTTTTGGTTTTTTTTTCTTAGAGCATTTTAGAAATTCCTTGTAAAGAAATAATGTTGAAGTAAAGCTGCTTAAACCAATCTATTTGAGGGCTTTCTAAGACGAATGCTTAAAAAGTTTAGTCACATGCAAAGCATATGAGGCCTTGCTATGTGGTTAATTAACTGGAGCCAGAAATTTGGTCAGTCATATGATACATGTACTATTTCAATAGTTTAGCAGGGCTTTCTTCTGTTATGCATTTATCTTGAATATGTTGAACTGTTGTGAGATGAAAACAACTTTCTCTTGCATACTTGAACACAGAGTGAAAGCATTACAGTATTTCCAAAGGTGTGTTGATCTCCCAGAATGGGATGAAGTACTTAACTAACGATAGCATGCTTCAAAGCACCTCTAAGATATGTAATACATGTTTTATAAAAGCACTTCTGCCTCTCTAGTCCTTTTAACTGTGTTTCAGTGGACTTAAATCATGTTCCTATTTTCCTCATTAGTAAGCTGTATGTGATTGCAAATGTGTGACTCAAGATGTATTTGCTATACAATGCTGAGCTTCTAGAATAATTCTTCTAACCTGTAGTAAATAATGTAATGTTTTATTTGCATTTTATATTCTGTTTGAGTGAAGCACTGTAATGGCTTGACACAGCAGGTGGAAACAGAGCTGTCTGTCCTGGAGTTCACAGTCTAGGATGACGAGTGACAGAACTTCCAGAGGATTTATTTACCTTGGTTGTCAGAAGTGATTTGTGCAGCTCATGTAAATTGTGGTAGAACTCTGAAAGAAATTTGGAGAGTAAGAAGAACTTGTCATGTTCTTCAAGTTGCTAACACTGACTTAACGGCCTAAAGAATTTCAGTATTTGGAGATGCTGAACATGGAAAAAAATTACATGTCTGTGACTAAAATGATTTGTATTTATCGTCAGAACAGTTTAGCCGCTGAACAGTATTGAGTATCCAGGAAATGGATAGTGAAGGTTGTTATTAATGACATGTAGGGGTGGTAGAAGTTATTTTCAGTTACTTAGATGCAGTGAAGTATTGAAGCCATATGCTGATGTGCTAAAAGTCTGAAGGGTGTCTTGCAACCAACATGGAAGCTGAAAAGCAAACTTGAGCTTTGCCATCCTGAGGCTATCCAAGACAATTACCGGGGTGCACTGTGGGTACAGAAGGTGGACACTCAAACTGTGGGTGTGGCACCATTCTCTTTCTTGTAAGCACCTAGATTTTTAGATACTAGATAATCAACAATAGTTCCCCTTTAAAATAAAAATGTGGACTCTGTCGTGTACTTTGTAATATCACTATAGACATTGCTTACAACTCTGTAAGCTTAAGATGGTGTATGTGTATTGCCATTCTCTTTCCATCCCCCCATCAAGACTGAACAATTACTGTTGATGGTAGGGGTGGTTTTTGTGGTGGTTGTTATTTGCTTGGTTGGGTTTGGTTTTTTTTTTTGTTCTTAATTTACAATACCATTTATTTTCTAACAGTTCTTCTGTTGGAAGTGCGCTGCCACGGAGGCGCTGCTGTGCATATATCACAATTGGAATGATATGCATCTTCATTGGTGTTGGATTAACTGTGAGTGATGTCCCATGATAAACTTGCAACTGTCTGCAAGGGTGTGTGTGTTCAGAGGAGTTCTCCTAGTTGACCAGCCCTTCTTTCCCCAGCATTTGAGTAAACCTTCCCAAATTGGTGTGGGTTTTGTCATCTCTTTTAAAACTGTGGACTTAATCAACTGAGTTAGCTAGAAAAATGAAATGTGGGTTTTTTTTTAAAAAAAGGTATTTTGGCACTTGGAGAATCTCTTTTTTCTGATGTTAAATTTGGTTTGTCGTCTCTAAAAACTTCAGTTTTATGAAAAATGGATCACTTCACTGTAGAAATACTGGAACATCTTGCTCTTGCTAGAGCTCTCAAAACTTCCAGGTTTCCAGAAATACATGTTGCTGTATAGCCAGAAATGTAAGTTCCACTGCAGTAGAGGTGAATGGGATACCAAGTGCTAAAATATGTCTGTGTCTTTGTAATTTGTACAAGCTGTAAGGAGTAAAACCAGTTAACAAGCTATTTACAAATTAAAAGGCTCACCCTGTTGTTACTCTGTTACTTGGAAAGCTCTCTGGTTTATCAGTATCTCATGTGGGTTACTTGAGCCAACTTCCTACCTGGGAATCCCAGAAAAGTTCATGCGAGGAAATACCTCCAGTGAATTCATAGGTGTAATTCTCATTATGCCTCTAACTTGCATTTTAACTTGAATAATTACCTATGTGTGAGCTTAAATGAGTTATGAAGGATTTTCCAGGTTCCCTAATAGAAAAAAACCAGCCACAAATAAAAATAGTGAGAGACAGATTTATTTTCCTTTTTTTAAATGACCTTACTGAATTTGAAAATTATTTGAAGATATTTCTCCATGAGGTTTGTCCAGAGGCTTGTGTAGCCTCCATCCTTGGAGTTAGTTGGGATCTAACTGGGTTAAAACACTGAACAACTTGGACTGACCTTAGAGTTGACCCTGCTTTAACTGGGGAGTTGGCACTAGAGGTCTCCTGATCTCCCTTTCAAGCTCAATTATCCTATGGTTATGTAAAATTAAGCCAATAAAATACCCAATTTACCCTTATCAGAGTTGAAAAGGTGCTGAAATGCTTCTCCTTAATATAACTTGCTCTTCCCTGAAGAACAGATAGTGCTGTATGTTTGACACTACTGTTTTCTCTTTTTAGGTTGGTACACAAGATTTCGCCAGGCGATTTCACGCAACATATGTTTCTTGGGCTGTTGCTTATCTCTTAGGTTTAATCTGCCTCATTCGAGCCTGCTACTGGGGAGCCATTAAAGTCAGCTATCCAGAGCACAGTTTTGCATAGAGAAATTGTTAGGTTATAGATGAACATCTAGTAGTTCTGGATATTACATCTTGGACACTTTTAAAACCTTTCCTGTAAGGATTCCATTCTGTTCAAAGTAGTTTAAAGACTGGGGGTCTCTAAGAACAAATGTTCATTGCACTACATAATATGCAAATAGTTTGTTTTGCTGCTAGATTCCCTAGCTCTGAATACTAAAGCTGTGTTTACATGTTCATAACTCTGTCTTTATAGGCGTTGAATTTTATTTCAACAGACAGTATTAAGTTTTACATTTCCTTTGTTATGTTAAAATCCGTCTGCCATTTTTCTAGATGATCAGTAAGAATTCAAAAGCAAGAGTGTTTATAAGTGTTTCTACAGTAGCTTCACATTTGTACTTAACATTTTAACTAAAATTATATTCAAGTGGCTTGCTTTAAAACCTAAGCAATAAGCATTTTGCTTGAACTGCTTTACTGCATCTTTTGCCTAAGATCATAGTGACCTTATTCAGGAAATGAAAGTTGTGAGTGTTTAAAAGACTGACACTGTTGCTAGAGAGACATTTGTAAACACTGTATGCTTGGAGATTTTCAGGTAGAGAGATGCTATTTTGGTAGTCCAGTTAAATTTCCATTTATCCAGGATTGGATGTCAGTTAGGATAAATGCTTTCTCCTCAAGGATCCTGGGACTGAGATGTTTGTTTTGGTTTGTTTTGGTTTTTTGTTGTTTTGGGTTTTTTTTTAAACTGGCAAATCCTAAAAGCCATGCTCGGATTACGGAACTTAACTCTGGTTATTCGTACAAGTTCCTTTACAGGGTCTAAGGGAAGCATTTCATATGACTTGGTTTGTAATACTTCAGTGTCATGTAGATGACAATAAGATGGTGATGGGTTGCCTCTTACTTTCCTCTGATCACATCAGATTTTCCCTGCTTGGGAGAGTTATGACACTGGTCACTGCAAAGGGAGACACTGTAAATTCTCATTAACTGCTGTAATAAGGAAATGAGTAAACTATTACTTGGACCATTCCATCAAAGTACATCTCGCTAATTTAGCACTGACTTGCCAAGAGAATACGGAAACAGAAAGTTTTTTCTAATGATGTATTCACTAAGGATTGAGGGACCAGTTCTTGCACTGCCCATCTTTATAATTTTAAACAAGTTTTTGCTAAATTCAGAAGGAATGTCCTGAGTGATTTAGACAACTGTAGTAATTTAGATAATGGGGTCAGATGGGTAAATTAATATGGATGTTTCAGGGATACATGTAATTTAAATTATCTATGTTCCTGCTAAGTCAAAATGATATTCGGATAAGGATTTTGGAGCACAATAAATGTAAATGATCAAACTGTAAATGATCTGTCTTTGTATGATGCTAAATGTATAAAAGCAGTAGCTCAGGATTACAATGTACCTTTTACAAATAAACTAATAAAGAAATAAAGATTATTATTCAAACTTAAATATATTTTGTTATTTATATGTAAATAAAAATGCATAAGTGGATGAATTTCCTAGTATGATATGGGAACCACAAAGGTATTGCACACCAAAGGTGAGCTCTGCATTTTTGCCAAATGGCAGCCTCAGAAATATAAGAGAGCAATAATAAATTGTTATTAGCTTGATGTTTTAGGAAGTAAATAAGGGATGAAATCACTGTTGGGATTATATTTTCTTTAGTCAATGCCTTATTGATGGATTAATATACTACCTTCTTTTCCTAGTGCTTTTTACATTTCTTCACTGTTGGGATTTGCTCTACTCACTTTCATTTGAACCTATGAATACTCTTTCCTGGTACTTTGTGTTTCAAAATATTGCCTGTGCTCCACATTGTGAAATAAAGTATGCTGGGGCTGTACAGAAAATCATCCACTGCTTTTGTAACTTCAATGAGGGTGGCAGTGGGAGTGGGAGGGGGCTGGATATAATGTTATTTTAACGAAGCAAAGGAATTAGTACTTTTTTTCCCTGCGTTAAACTGTACTTTATTTCCTGTCTTGTGTTTCTCCTTTTTTCATCTCAACCTTTTTCAGTAGAAGGGATGATACATGGACAAAGTAACTTACTTTTGTCTCGATCAGGGTACTAGCACAATGTTTGCTGCTACTTCTTTTTGCAAAGTTAAAACATGGTAGTTATTTCTATAAAATATGTCATTACATTTCAACCACTGCTGGGTACATAGAATTGTGATCTTCTTACCAGCTGAGAAATTTAATGGTAGAACCTGATGGGTCTTTACAAGGGACTCAAATGGATGGGGCCATTTATGAAGCAGGCTTGTTTGTAGACAGTTGTGATACTCTGTGCTGAACCACATATCAATCCAATAAACTTCTCTGAACTTTAAATTAAAAAAAAAAATCCTGTCCTGTGCACATGGACCATTAGAACAACTTTCAGGTTTTATAATCACTCATTGGTTTTGCTGATTTTCATAGCTTTTTCCTTAAGGTATTATTTTTGTGTTCGGTATGGGAAGGAGTTATTCACGATTAAGGACCTCTGCACTTTGAGGTTTTAGTTCCCCCCTTCCCTGCTCTCCTTCCACTTCTTTCCACCAGAGAGCTTTTATACAAACTGTGTGTCCTCGACTAGGAAACACTTCAGACCTTAAACTGTATTTAATTTTCTAAGTATAAACCTACTGATGAATAAGTCTTTTACTGATTTTATTTGTACCCACCATACATGTTGATATGTTGTCTTATGAGGCCAAGAGGGTAGTGTTTCTGAAAATTAGATTATCAGGAGATCTTGGTCACGAGCAGCATGTTGAAAGAAGTTAGATCTTTCAAATCAGCCTGGTAAGAAATTCAGCATGAAGTGCTTGGGTAAGATGCTGGAGCAGCTGTAGGGTCATTAGTGGTTATTGCTGAGAAATGGATGTTGTCTTTCAGTGCATGCTTTTACAAACAGAGGGAATGCTGGGGCAGCAGCTTCATAGGAAGTGCTAGAAAATCCTTGTAACTAACTTTAAGGACTTGAATAATAAGTAGGTGAGTAGCAGCAAGATGATTTGTCATGTTAGATCTATCTCACCACCTTTTCCAACAGCAAAAATTCCACACTGAATGAACTATGCACTCTAAAAATATCTTTGAAATGTTCTTCTAAGCAAGCTTGAGAAAAACATCAGTAAAATTATTCAAATACAGTGATTATCAAACTGGAAGATGTGGCAAGCCATGCATACCGGCTTTTTGGAAATACTTAATATGTTTGTCAAGCTAGTATGCTGTTTATCTATTATAATTCCAGCTGTTAGAAACTGAAAGCAGGTTGAGTGACTGCATTAAATTAATTCATCCTGTTTTCCTACTTAATTTCCTTATGTGTGATTTGGATTAACAGTGCCAGAGACTGAACTTTACCTTTCAAAAAATCTGTTGTGGAAAAATAGATCAGTGTTGGAGAAATGAGTATCACTAAATTACTTGGAATAGAAAATTCTAACTGTAATATTTAGTGTAATGTGTAGTATTTGAAAGCTGGACTTTCATTACATTAAATCCCCCTTCATACTAAAAATTAGTCTCTTTACAGGGGAGTTTCAAACCATGTTTGTCTCAGTAGCCAGGTGAAATTGTCCCCATTCCTGAGCCTTCTAACTGTGCCTATCCCTATCCCAGGACTCAGCAGCAGAGTTGTACTGGAAGAGTATGAGAGACTGCACTGTACACACACATCACTGCAGGGCAATACCCTGCTTGAAAACAGCTTTGAAAGTGCCTCCTTAATTCAGATTTCTTTCCGTGATTTTATTGGTACTGTTGACCTGCAGCAGATTGCGTGAAGGAGCAAAAGGCTGGATGGAGGTCATGAAGGAAAGGGGAGAGAGGAACTTAATCTGATTTAAGTTATTTGCGAGATTTTTGTTATGGATATTTGAGCCAACAAGAAAAGAATATCTAGGCTCAGTTTCCTACAGCTTTAATCACAAAAGGGCTTTTGTTTTAGAACAATAAAGCTACTTGTTAGCCTGATTAGCTAGCAACTCATCATGTTACACTTCACTGGAATCTGGGGGAGTCTGCCAGGGAGGTATTCCTGTATCACTTCCTCTGCTTTATATTCATTTGTAGGCATTCATGTTAGCTGGTTTTGGGGAGAAAAAAAAAAAAAAAAGGACATGACCGTAACAGACTTTGGATCTGGACCTGTATCGTGGGTTTCATGGTTCTTTTTAAGAGTTCATTTGAAAGAAGTGTGTTCAGCTAAATTTGTGAACTAAAGTAACAGATATGACTATGGATTGGAAATGAATCCAGATGATGTCATTGCAATGACTTACTAAAATGATTATCAAGTGGGTCAAGGAACACTTACAAGGAATGGCTAAAAGATAAAGCTGAATGAGATGCATAGGGTCATAAGGACAGTTGCATATTAACATTTTATCTAATTACAGCATATCATGTAATGGAAAAACAACAATTTATTTCAAAGTAAATTTAATAGTAGCTATTTTGCATGAATTCAAATAAATTTGTAATTACATGGTTATAGTTCCAGCTTACTTAGATTTATGTGCATTGCTGAATGTCTAAAAGCACCCCGAACAATTGGAGAAGGGAATAGGAGACTGAGGTTAGAAAACATCTCTGAGGGCATGCTGCTTATTTTTTTTTGCAATATTTCCTAGGGAAAATGATTTGGCTGATGGAATTTCAGGACCGATTTGAGTTAAATTGTGTGAGAATTTGCTGAAAGGCTGAATGACATACAGCATATTACCCTCATAGAATGATCAGAGTCAATTTTTAGTATTTCCAAAGCAATCTTTAAATTTTCATTGTCCACTAATGAAGTCTCTTACCCGTGTATAGTATCTTTCTTGTCATGCTTTCAATTTGTTAAAAAATTAGTAAAGTTGCCGAGATAGGAAATAGGTAGAGAATTTTATTTTTATATTATTTGTCTGTGTAGTATTATTGGAGTATATTGGGTCTTCTTTAATTTTGTAATGTGATTATCATATTTTTCTTTGCATATTTTTTTAATTTTATATCTGTAACTGACACCACTGTGTGTTGTATCTGCCAGTTTCTCAAGTTAAACTTATGAAGGAAGTATACCACATTCTTGCCTATTTAAGGAATGCTTTTACAACATACTGAATATAATTTCTAACTATATCAGAGAGATAAAATTTAGAGATCTTGAAGACATGAATCTTTAATACAGAATTTCTGTTCAACAGGAATTTGAAAGGTATTAACACATCTCCCAAGAAGCTCTGCAAGCTTGGAGCCCCATGCCCTGAGCAGGTTGTATGGCAAGGAACCCCAAACAGACACCAGCCAGATGAACCAGCAGACAGAAGAAATTTTCACAAGAGTTCTCTGGCTGTATTTCATTGAAAATGCACTCACCCAAGGAGTCTTCCCTTCAGAAATCTGAGTCTGACTAAATGGCATTCTCTGGTTTTTGGGTTTTTTTTCTCCCCATCAAAAATTACTCAGCTCACTCTAATCAGTGTGGAAGAGGGCTAAAAAAGTCTATAGTGCTATTTGTAGTTTGTGCACCTTTCTTATTTAGGAGTAAGAAAAGAATACATTCCTTTCAACATAAATGCACACTTGTTATTTTGATGGACAGGCCAATGAACTAGAAAGCGTGCTTTAAAAAATATTTAACTTGCCTAATATTTCCATTCTCTGAGCTTTAGTTGTCTCCTTATTTTGCTTTGATGCTTATAATGCCAAATATTAATCTTTTAGATCAAAATTTTCCATCCCAAAAGTCTCATGTATATTTTCCGTGCGGTTTCAGTTCAAATAGTACTGTTTTGCCAGGAATGAGAACAGGGAAAAACTGTTTATGCTTAAATAAAACCACATAGCTCTATACAATTTCAGCTATCCCTGCACCCTACTTTGGAGCAGTTTGGTAGGATCAACTGCCATTTTTAACTCTCCTGCAAAGTGATCTGAAATATGGCTGAGTTACAAGAATTAGGAAAAATTTCACCTGTGTGCTCTCAGTAGACATTTTTTAGAAGCAGTCAGCTAAAAACTTCAGAATATCTGTTTTGTACTGCATATCTGTTTCCTCTGAACGGGTTAAACTGGTGCTTTCATTCTGGAGGTACAGGAAATACACATGGCTTTCCTGTAATTCCTCCTTCTATCATATCTGAAAGAAGAAAGAACCACCTCCCCCAGTACTGCAGGCTATTTTGTTGGCACTTGGGCAACATGAAGGAGGAAAATAAAGTAACGGGGAGTGTCAGGATGAAGAAGGAGCATAGAGGGGAATAGTGAGTGATACAAAACTGAAGCAGGAAACACAATCCATGAGAATCAAACCAAGGAATTGAAACAGGGGAAATCACACTATGGAAAATGAGGAAGAAACAGCTAATACGTTATTAATGACACTAAACTCTGCTTAAACCAACCTTTATGCAGACTGCTACATTTGTTTGTGTGTGTGTGCTATGGAATGCCTTCTGGCACAGTATCTAGTCCATGAAGGATTGCAGCACCCTCGCGAAGATGCTTTCAGTACTCCACTGTCCATGAGTCATTATCCACCTGACTTGGCAGCAATAGGATGGGGATAGAGAGAACCTGGGCTATGAGCTGGTCTTCTGGTCCTCCTCTTTGACACCAATGCTGTCTGCTTCAGCCTACCTTGTATCAGATCATGGAAGCTGGAAGACCTGTAGCAGCAAAACATTCCTCTTTGAGATTAAGATGTTATTCCTCTTTGTGATTAAGAGCATACTTCCCCACAAGTTCCCTCCATCAGCACTGTCCTATGTGACTGAGGGACCCTGGCAGAAATGTCCTGAGCTTGACAGCATCCAGGGACAGCCTCCATGTTCCAGGAAAGGGGAGAGCCCACATAAACTGTAGAGTTAAATCACCCCATGCAGGGTGAAACAAGAACTACAAGGCCAATCTTATTTTTTGTAGGTTTTTAAATTATAAATAAGTAAATGTCACAAAGCTGCTGTATTTAATGCTGTATTTAGATTGTCTAAACTGGACACTAGGGAGCTAATGGAGCTAAGAGGCATGGTTAAAAATGCATGCACAGTATAAAAAAAAACCTCCAAAAAACAAATCAGAGCTTGCTACAAAAAATGGCTTAGTTTTTCCTCAGAGATCCAGCTCTCATACGGATGCACACACACACACAAAAGTTTCTCATAACTGTTATGCATTAACCTCTTTCTAAGCTGGTTTGCAATCAGCTCTCTTTACGATCCCCAAAAAGGTTGATGGGACACCTGTCACTGCAAGCATCTACTGTCTTATACGGTGCTAACAGGACAACCAAATTGACCCCAAATTCACAAATTTTATTCTGATTAGAAAAACACTAGTCTCATTTGCATATTGCTGAACAGGACAGAGGCTGTAAAATCATTCAAATCCACATTTCTAGTCCACATCCAGTTTTGTTTAAAATGTCCTGTTACCAGTATCAGAGGGAATGGACTCCATGGACTGGGAGGTTTGCAGCAAATAACATCTTTTGTGTCTGTTAACAGTGAAAAAACAGAACCTTAAAAATGTGGTTTTCTTTCCAAATCTGGAAAACATAATGTAGCAGCTATTATTGATAATAAGACCCCTGATGTACAAACATAATATAATTTATTTTACAAAGGCAGAAATGGCATAGTCGTAAGATACTATCTAGATCTGATATTAAATCTGTAGCAGAAAGCTTAACAAGAATGCCTTTTTCCAGTTTAACAAAGTAATAATTAATGAGAATAAACCTTTTTTCTTCATCTTTGTTTTAAAGTAGAAAGCAGAAAACAAAATCTGTTAAATATAATGATTTTAAACTGTCATTAATACAGAACAAAACCACTCTTCAGCCTTTCCGTTTCAATTTAGTTTAAAACTAAAAAAATTAGTGCAACTGGATTGAAAAAAAAAATTATTTATTTTTAGAAATTCAAAGTGAAAGCCTGAAAACTATTGACTCTTGGCATGCTTTAGCATTAGGAAGACAGAGAAGGTCGAGAGTGTGGAGAGCTCACTCTGATGCGTGGCTGCACGTGGGGACAGCAATGTTTGTCACACACAGGCGGCGAGGCGCTGCTGGGGTGGGACACTGCCCATCTCCACTGCAGAGAAGCAGCCTGGCTGTCACAACAGCCAGCCCTTGCTACAGCGACAGGAGCAGGACAGTATTGCCATTGCACGATGCAGAATCTTGTTATGCCCACGGCAGCTCATGTATTTTAATACAGCATTAGGTGTTGGTAATACTGATTTGATTTCTGAGCGTAGGCAGAGAAAGAAGATAAATTTTACAATTCCAATGTTTGTATTTGTGAAATTTAATTTACTTCCTTACTAGGATTAACTGCTTTTGGTGTCACACTTGTAAGCACACAGGCTGGCTGAGCTGGAAAACTTGAATGGAATTTTCAAGTAACAGCAGATCCTAATCTTGGCTTGAAGGAAAGCCTCGGCGTGAGTTGATTTAATGAGATATTTATGTGAGCTGACTGAACCCTAACTTTCCTATTCTATTATTGTTTATGGAATCTCTGTCATTCTTTAAGTCTACAATATTTTCTAAATTGATGAGGAATATGTGCTTCAATGAATATAACCATTTCTTTTTCTGACACTCTGACTAGAGTGATAGAACATTTTCTGTTTAGTACAACTATATGATGTAGTTTCAACAATGCTAACTTTGCTTGGATTCAGGACATCAAGTTCAGATTACTTCTCCTGCAAAAAATGGCATTGCTGATAAAGCTACAGATACCACTGTGGAGTCCCTGAAGTCCCTTTCCAGGGGTGAGATAAGATTAAACAAGTTTCTGATCCAGGGCAGCACATGCCTAGTGTTCAGTGGGATACTGACAGCCCTGTTTAACTTTCCTGGGTGGAGACGGTGGGACAGGTGGAGAGGGTCACAGCAGCTCACATGATGATTCCTCATTGAAACTGATATCCTAGTGATAGACTTCTCTGAAGAATGGTTGAGAAGACTCCCTCAAAATCTCAACTTCCTCAATGCTCTTGTGCTTAATTAAAACATTTGGATTAAAAACTAAATAAATCTCAAAATGGGTTAAATTTGTTGATTAAACTGCAATTAATATGTTATTAAAAAGATTACTCTAGAAAAGTACAGTTTTTTCATAAATGCTGGGTTTGGCAGTGGCAGTTAAAAGTGAAATACTTGTTTAAAAATATTTTGTTTACAAACTTTGAGGGAAAATGTCTTTCTATTTACACAATTTATATAAACAGACAAATTTTTTGCACATTTCTTTCTCTACAGTCATATGATAAACACTAAATCCAGATTAAGGCTCCATAAAATACATTTTTAAAAAACTTCTAGTATAAGATGTGGTATAAAAAATAGATAGATATGATGTACTAGTATAAATTTAATCCAGACCAAGACAAGTTATTAATGTAATACTCGTAAAGCCCTAGAAAGTAAGATGTATTAATTAAAACAAAGGAACACCTGTAACTACCTTATGGGGTGAAATGTCTCTGCAAGCTTATGCTCAGAGACTAATCAAAAAACAGTATTTCCTACACAGAATGAGAACTTGATCTGATGTTTTGATGTTTCTTTTGTATTTTTAATAAGATGAAGTTAAAATCCTTTAGTTTTTTGCCAGTTAGGGGGCCATGATGTGTGGTTATTCTCACAAACATCAAAGATTTAAACTGTTCATTTTACAAGCAGTGAATCACTTTTTTCAATTCTTATGAGAAAAAGAAACTTTTGCATATTCAGAAAATCAAATTAATTTTTATTCCTGAAATAGTTCTAGGGCTTCAGTTCCAAAATAGAATTTTTAGGTACTACTTTTGCTTTTTTGTGTGTGTTTTTGTTTGTGTGCTTGGGTTTTTAAAATTATTCCTATGTTTGTTTAATGACAGCAACAATTTTTTTGTTTCTGACTTGCTGCTATTCCTTCTTTTAATTTGCTTTTTGGTGACCTTTGCTTTTTCCCTGCCTTTATGAGACACACAGTAAGTGATTAAGAGCATTTGGGTGAGAAAAAGCTCCTTCCTGGCCAGAACAACCTGCTGTCCTGAGATACAAAACAGCCAAAATTTGATGGGTCCACTGCCACAATGAAGTGGCAAGCTTAGATAGCTGAGGGTAAGTAAATGATGGGTGAACTGGAGCATAAAGTGTACAGTTTCTGGCTTCTTTTAGCAGGATGATCTGCAGTGGGCAATGCCAAGCCAAGGCACACAATGCATTCATTTTCCCTTAGTGCACCCCAGTGCAAGTGTTCTCTTGCCAAAGCTCTCCTGCTTCTGGCAATTAGTTTCTATCACAAGGAGTCCCTGCACAGGCAGGAGTTACTTCCCTAAGTCTATGAAACTGCTATTTCTGGCAGAGAAAAAGCAGCTGTTAAGCAGACAGACAAAACTTGCTAGACTTTGTTCTGCACTCCTCTGAACTGCTATTTCTCAGATTGCTTCAATGCACTATCTTGGTTCTCTCCTGCTAGTTCTCATGGCAAGAGATCACAGTTCCACACAGTGAAGTGAAGCACAAAATTTTGTTCTTTCTTACATTCTCACTGTCTTTGACAGCACACACAGCAGCCAGATTATCTCTGTGCAGGGGGTAGGTGTATGCTCCAAACTGTTTTAGGACAAGACTAAGGCTCATCCCCTGCCTCTTCTGAAATGGAGATGATGTACTTCGTAATGCAGAAAGATCAAATATGCACTGAAGTTATACTGACTGCTGTCTTACTAGGTCATCTTTGCAAGCTACTAGATATTCACTACCTAGAAGAACAGTGAACTGATGTAAGACGGGTACTAACTTAAAAGCTATAGAAATATTAATCTTTCTCATCTAAATAAATAAAAATTTAAATAGCAATATAAGTAAGGAACTTTATTCTGATGCCTTATAAATCAGCCATACCTCACATCTAGCAAAAGCTAAATGAGGTCATAATTATTCCATTCCAATAGCTAGCAATATGCATTTAGTAATTTTACAATATATTGCAAGGTGGAAAAGCAAATCTTATTTCCCAGGGTGCATAAAAATGGATTAATTTAGGAAGGATTGACTTTCAATTAGGTCATTCTTAATCTCATGCATATACATACATCTGAACACACAACAGCGGTATTAACTTAAAATTATATTTCCTATTTGGCATGTAAAGTAAAATTGTCAACAATTTTGATGACTGTGTCACAGCTACGACACAAACAATTATCTCAATCCAAAGAAGCATGAAAGCATAGTTTTAATATGTATATTTTTTATAATCGCTGCTCTTTTGCACAGTTAACATGTTTCCTTATCTCACATTCCAAACTTTGGCCTTTTTTTTTTTTTTTTTCTGTTATGCTCTTGGTCCTGACTATGCTGTCCACATTCTACTGCATTTTTATTTTATCAGTACAGGTTTTGGTGCTGTTTGCTGGATCATGCTGATTGAGTCTGAATCTAAGGTAGCAATGTCTTAGTAACACGACTCTATATATACCTGTGGTATTAAAAGCTATGACAACAATCTCAATCAGCCTAAGAACTAAACCCAACTCCCATGACTGAAATACTGGAAAGCAGAATTCTTCATTCCATTGAAGCATGAACTGATTTCTCTTGAAGTTTTTTTTTTTCAGATTCAGAGACTAACTTCAGTGTGGTGGTGTGGTAAAAGAGAAAATAAAAGAGGGAAAACCACCCCATCAACATCTGAGCAGGAACTTTCCCCCAGCTAGGGTGACATCCGTTTTAGGTCCTGTGTTGATGGGAAAAATCCCTTCCCCAATCCATATTGGTCCCCGGTTCCTTTTCCCCTCCCTATTCCTCCCTCATTGGTTTATACCCCATCACCCCACCTGCTGGTCCTCCCCCTTATATAAGTGATGTGCTCCCATTTTGTCTGCTCTTCGGCCATGGCTCTTCTGTTTGGTTGCCTTCCGTTGTTTTCGGGTCATGGGACCCTACTAAAGCCTTGGAACCCCATGCCAAGAGCCCCTCTCTTTCCTTCACCTCCGCCGGCGCTCCCCTAGAGGGAGCTTGCTCTGCCCTCAGCGTGTAGACCAGAGGACGTCTGCAGGGAGGATGTCGAGCCAAGCTCCCCAGGGCCATTTTCCTTTATTTTATTTACAACACTCCAGCATATATAAAGGTCTTATAATTCAGCTATGATAGGTGCATCAGATGTAAGAATTCAGAGTAAAAGAATCTATACAAGTAACAGGTGAAATTCTGGCCCAGAAAAAAAGTGCAAAACTTTCACTAAATTTATTAAGCCGTGATTTCAGAATTTCAGTTCTCCCAAAGCAAAATGAACTCTTACGGGACTATTATTACTTATTAAATGTGTGAATCTCTTTCCCTGTGAATATCTAAAACCACACAAGAGAACTGTATGTGTGGGGGGGGGGTTTGTCTTTTGTTTTGTTTGTTTAATCTACCTGCTACTAAGTGTATGTGTACATAGATTATAAGGCTTTGTCATGAATAATGATAGATGAATTTTTATTGATTGAGTCTGAGCAGAACCACAAATCTTTCCTAAGTTCTTTACCTTATGCTTTTGTTAATGCAAAAAAAAAAAAAAAAAGCAAACAGCAGATAGCTTGATACTTTCTGATACCCTCCTTGATATACTAAGTTAGTTCATCAAGTTCTTAGCTGCAGCCTCTCAGTTTCCCTTCTCCAAGCATCAACTGTCCCGTGGCATCTTCTTCCGCTGTCCAATGCAATCACATAGCAAACTCAAGCTCTGCATCTGAGCTGTGCTCTCCACAGGCTAATTCTTCATCAGAGACACCGTTTTGTGTATCAGAGCAAAAGGGAAGCACTGAAACGAGCAGTGCCAGTGCTGGTCCAGGCAGTAAGCGCAGACCCTGCTGCCCAGCTGCTCTGTGATACTGCAGAGCCTACAGGTCTCATGAGCCCTTCTGCCTTTTAATCCTCCTGCCTGTGGCTTCTGGGATCCCTTGCAAGAAGCAGGACATGCAGCTGGTGTTTCAGAGCCTACAAAATAAGGTCAGATGAAACACTGATGTTCAGTGTCTGCAGTTACTGAGAATATTCAGTGCATCCTGAATGCACCTTCAGTTCAGGTGCAGTAATTAACCTCTGCAATTCAGTACTGCCATCCCTTAGCCATAGAGATGAGCAAGGCAGACCTCCCCCAAATTAATGGATGTTTAGTTTTGATATATATTTTATTTATAAAATAATTTTATCTGTCATTTAGGGGTTTTTGGTACTTACACAGTGCATTTGATCCATGTTGGTGAGATTTTTTCTCTACATTTAAACAAATCAGAAATTTAAAGAAAAATACTGAGAATCTGTTACAATTAATGTTACCAGAAAATTAATTTTAAAGGAAAATACAAAATCCTAATTTGAGAAATGTGACAGTTGGCATACTTGAAAGAATTTTTGTATGTGAAGAAAATATATTTGATGTATTATTTTATATAGTATATGCTGATCATATACATTCCTCTAGTTACACATGGTAAGCACTAAATACAGCACTAGCTTCCCATGTCTAATTCAACAGTTTCTGTAGTCAAAAAGAACAAGATTAATACTCATGATTAATATTCTGAATTCTCAACTCTATTGGAAGATGAACCTCAATATATTAAGTAGCTCAATTTCAGGAACAGTCAGCAGGTGAAAGAGCCCTATAATATTCTCTGTGTGGACATATATATTTACATGTACATTCTTGTCTCAGTTTTGTTCTGTTGAGTGACTTTATTAATAAAGGATACAACACTGGAAATAATGCCTTTTTTTTTTTTTTTTTAATTGCTTTGTGATGAAATTACTTTGACAGTGGCTTTAGGAAAAAAAAGTGTCTCCCAAAAAAGTACTGCTAAATAAATCACAATTATATATGCAAATAGACTGATTACATTTGGCTGCACAACTGAGTATCAAATTACACTGAAAATGGCTTTTTAAACTTGCAGCTACAAGTCTGCCCTCAGGCTGACCCAAGAGTCCTTTCTTTTCAGCACAAAATCATTACTTTGCTGTTAAGTGCCATCCATTACAAAACTAAAAGCACGTGCAATTACAATTACACGCTCATTTAGATGTGCAATTGCTCATTTTTGCACGTGCAATATTGATACTGTTATTAAATGTCTTCTGCTTTCCTGAACGGTATCTAGTATAGGGAGCAAGTGTGACTGTGTTACTTTCTGCAATCTGCAGCCTTTTGGAGCACAATCAGTATGTGAATAAAGAAATAATTTCCCTGATTAGTTCACCAAACAAAAAAACCAGTTGGATTTGGGATGTTTTTTTTCCTACATATAAGCATTGTGTTCACACAGCTACAAAACCCTTTAATGTTTATATTTTGCAACATGTAGTATCTCTCTTGGCTAGACCTGTCATTGGCCCTTCAAATTAATTATTGTATATATCAGGTACTTGAGAAAACACTATAGATTATCATCATTTAATGTAAGAACATAAACAATACCAACCAAATGAAATAGAAATTTCCAGTAGTTTAATTACCAGCACCAGACAAACTGGGAGATAATTGATAAGCTAACATTTTTTCCACTTTATGTTTTCATTTCCCAGTCAGGAGCACAATTCTCTCTAGGCACAGGCAAAGTCGCTTAGGAGAGCAGGTTGCTGGGATCTGCGAAATGGCCACAGTCCAGCGCTCCTTACGCCAGGCGCTGGACAGTGGCCTCGCTGCCATGCTGGCATTGCCAACTCACGGGCGGCAGCGTGGGAGGTGATAACTATTCCTGCTGGGAGGGTCAGCGCCTCGGAAAACAGCCATTACCAGCCCTAATATTCCCATCTTCCCAGCAGGCCCAGAAGCAACAAGCTTTCAAAATACCTGGCACACTCCTTTTCTTTTGCTCTATTTCTGTTCCTACCCCTTCTCCTTGCCTTACAGATTAAAAGCAGCAGCCCAGTTTACAGCACCTATGAAAAACATGAGCGATTTTACTGTTTAGTTCATCCTTACCATATTTAAATCTGTAAAAGTACTGGAAGAGTATGTACTTCTACATCTGTATGTGATACCATTTCCATATGTCAAGAAGGGTAGTGTTGATCTTGTGTGAATCTGGTTTGTAGAACCTGACACGCTTCTTTCAAAAAGCACAACAGCTCCATGAAAAACCATATCCTTACCTTAGTTGCCCCACTGAGTTTCCCATCAGTAACAGGTCTGGAGTAACAGCCAGAGACATTTAATATTTATGTGCACTTACATATTAATAATTGATAATTAGTTCTGATGTAGCTAAGGGAATGGTTGATAAGAATAGGAGAGCAGCTGTTTTACATGACCATCTCGTGAGAATAGATGGTGGGTCAGAAGAAACAGGACATGTCTGAGTATAAACTAATTCACTTGGGAGAAATTACTTTAAATCAGACTTTAAATAGCAGCAAATGGGTTAGTGAGTGTGCAGATGTGCTGCATCAGTGTCTGCAAAGAGAAAGCTGATAGCGCATCATGCGTGAACAATTCAGGAAACCAAGCAGAACATGATGTGTTAGGAGAGGAGACTGTAGGAGTGTGGCATCTGTGTATAATAGCCGCTATTTCTGGGACAGTATTCTTCTCTGAATACCTAAGTTAATAAAATTCAGAGACTGCAGCAAAGAAGAGCCAAGCTGCATGATGAAAAAAATAAAGCAGTCTTTATAAACTAGCCCGGAGTATAAATTTTAACATTGGGTATTAATAAATAAGTACTTGCTATTTATGTAATTATGTACTTAGTGTCACCTTCCTATTCTGAACCTCTGGAGTTCTTAGTAGGTGATACGAAATATATGTTTAAAAAAGCAATAAAAACTTAAGGACTTTTAATTAATGTTGTATACTTTTAAGTAAGGTGAAGTCCAGCAAACTAACATGAGGGAACTTTAGTCTGCTCCTCTGGGAGTTAGCAGGGCGTGTCCATTGTTATTGCTGATTACATGTTGTGAGAAAAAATTTGTATTTCCAAACCATGAAGGATGTCATCACTTCTGTAACTGAGAAGCCAGAGCCCGTTCTCTGGTCCCTGCTGCCCAGTGCCATGGGGCAGATGGGCGAGGGCAGTTTTCCAATTCCCTGACAGCTTTCCAAGGCCTGCACATTGCCCCTTTCTTTCTGGATGAGGTTAGCTGTAGAGGCCTCACAGCTGTGTTCAAAAGTCACTTATTTCTCCCAGTTTCCAGTGCAAGGCCCTGACAGGACATGACTACTTTTGTGGGACAGTGTAGGACACCACCTTTATCTATTTCCAGTCCCTCTCAGGTCTAGCCCCAGAGGGAACTGGGCAGCAGCACGTCATCTCGCCTGTCCTGCTCCTTGGCTGGGCCTCGTACGGCACCCCTCAGGGGTGCACCGCTTCCCTGNCCGGCGCTGAGGGACGGACCGGGCTCAGCGGGACCCACGGCCAGCGGGATCGCGGGGCAGGGGCGCTGCCGGCGGCTGGAGGTGGGCTGGGCATCCTCCGGCCCAAAGGAGGGCACGGAGGCGGGGGAGGGGGTGGGGGGCCGGGGGCCGGGGGGCG
>VWZT01015720.1:275407-346913 GCA_013397055.1 Pachycephala philippinensis | reverse complement strand
GGGGCCGGGCGCCGGAGGGAGGCTTTGTTTGCTGGGGGCTGTGGGGTTCCCAGTGCGGTGCCATTTCGGGCGAGGGCGGACGGTCAGTTTCCGGTTACTCGTGGGGATTTTTCACTAAAATAGCGTCAAATCCCCTTCACGCGTTTAGGAAAGAGCCTTCCAGACACTTGAGATGGGCTCTCGTAAGATGGCTGCTGTCAATGTCTAGCTTGTTAAGATACTAAAACAAATCTACGGAACTGCTGCTAGGCCTGTTTGCTGAAGCCCAAAAGCTTCCCTTCTGCTGGGCAGGTCTCCCATAGGAATGACCCCAGAGCAGCAGTGTGGCCTTGTAAGGGGGAATTCTTGGGATGCTGCCCCTACTGCAGTAGTCTGTCATGGAAGCAGTTTATTTCTCAGCTCTTAAAACTAATCTTTCTCCACTTTCCTTGATAGTGGTCAGAAAGAACACTATCAATTGAGGAAGTTGGGCTAGATAACTTACTGAGATCTTTTCTAGCCTCTTCCTTGGGGAGGCCGAGGGAAGAGAGGCAAAATGTGTTGTTTTGCTGTCACCACACAACTTGTTTTTATTGTGAGAACTCTACAAAAAAACCCAGGTGTGCTGTATTCTAGAAGCTAGCCAGCATCTTAAACAGGTTTTCCTCTTTTTAAAAAGCATGCATATCATTTCTAGTCAGGGCATGAAAGAAAACTTGCCTGTGTTTGTTTTTTTTTTCACTCTTCTGATGCAAATGTGTATTATTACTTCATTACTTTCTGTGGAAATTCAATATCTAGGTTAAATGTGATTTGTACAAGCATTCCTAATCTGGGTAAAACGAATTATGTCATCCAGATCTGTAGTCTTAGTTAATTCAACTGCAGGAATTTTCATTGCTGCTTTTAACTACAGCTTTGAAGTCTTCCTTTTTTAAGATGAGCGGGTAGGAAAATCAAAGAATCAAACCAGAATTTTTTTTCCTAGCTTTAGTTAAGTTGTTCTAATTCAGACAGTAACCATTAAACAGTTGGTTTCTAGACCTGAGTGGGCTCAGACTTTGTATGTTGGAAAATTGTTACTTGACCATGTTAGAAGTGTTCAAAAAATTGTAGTGTAGTAAATTCTCAGATGATTTTTAGTTTTCTTCCCATAACACAAAGACCAACTAAAGTGGGGTATGATATTGGGTCTAATAGCCTAGCTTCTCTTCTCCTGTTTCATACTGAAAATGGATAATGACTCTTGCAGTCATGATTCTTTCTTGAATTTTTTTTGCTATAACAATTATTGCCTTGTAAACTTTCTCAGAGAAAAAAATTTCAGTATCATTTTTATTGTGTTGGTTGTTCTTTCTGGTATTCTTTTTCTCTAAAAAAAACTGAAATTCCTTCAAAGCATAAAATCTCCCAGTTGACCAAAGAGATGGGAATGGGGAGGAGATACATTAAGGTACAGATATTACAAATGAAGTTTTTCCAACTGATTGCTTATGTAGAGTGTGACATTTTTCAGCACAGCGCCACCTTAGCAGTTTTTGATGCTTCTATAGAAGCTAAACTGAGTGGGAAGATACAAAACTGTATAAAATTAACCAAAGTAGCTATTAAAAAACAGTCCTGTAAGTTTATGTAGATATGTGAGGAACTCCTGTGCAGAGAACAGATTGATATGGGGCATGCTGATGTTAATTAATTAAAAACCCATTGAACCAAAATGTTAGAAACCCCCTTATTTCCATCACATCCCCATCTCCTTTCTCCAAATGTATGCACAGACAAGCAAGGAAAAAATCTTCTTGAGAAGAAGCTAGGGTAGCTCAATTGGAAGGAAAATTGAGAGAGGTGTCTGATTCTGCCGTCATGCAAATTTTATCCAGCATATTCAATCATCTAAAAAAACTTATGCATCAGACCTTTCTGCTTTTTCCTGCCCAGATATAATATTGCCTCGTCAAATGCAACTAAGAGGGAGTAGGTAGATTGTTCTTGCTTAACATCCATATGTGAAACTGAATGCTAATGATTTCAGCTGCTTTTTTGAAGTGCGATGTTTCAAAATGTTACAGAAGCAAAAAAATTTATTGGTAAATCTCTTCAGCCAGCACGACCTGTGCATCAACTGTCTTCTAAGCAAGGTGAGTAGTATGCCTAAGGTGCAGTTCACTTTACCAAAGTTTGGGTTATTTTTAGCGAAGTAACAAGGATGTGTGTCTTGTTTAGTTTAGTTTTGTTTTGTTTTTAAATTACTTTGTTAAACTACAGTGAATAAATATCTTGCTGTGTGTTGATCTTAGTACATCATCTCTCTGATAAAATCTGAATTTAAACTAAATTAAGTTTATGCAGAACTCTTGGGTGCTGCTCTTCTAGCTTGGCATCTGAAATCTGTCTTCAGAAAGCTGGATCAGGCTTCTCTGTTAAATTTGGATTTCTTGGAGTAGTTGACTCATCCTATTGAAAACATAAAATGCACATAATTTAACAAATAGTATATTTAGGTTTTATTGCAAGTACAGTACACTGCACTGCATTGTTCTTACCTAGCTTTCATACACGTTCAAAACAAAACATCCAAAAAACTTTTAAGTAAAGAAATCATGCAGTATTTATGTCAGGTGTGAATATTTTGGTTTTAATTTTAAATCGCTGTTGATTAAAAACCTAGATATTGCAGTATTATAGTTGTTATTATTGTAAAGTTAGAAATTTCTGGTGGCCAGAGAATCATCAGCTGTGCTGATGTGGACTGAAGCTAAGTGACATCGTAAATTTTTACTTTGTATAAAATTAATGGAAAAAAGGGTCCTGTGGTGATGTAGAGCTTTTAAGTTGTGAATAAATGCCCATATAACCTGTGTGCAGCAAGGAATGTTCTTGGGGCAAGTATCACAAAATAATACTGTGGAGTCTATTGAAATTATTTTTTCTTAATGTTTTATGTTCACCAGCATCACCCATTGCATTAAACATTCGGACCGAATTACCTAGCAGCACTGAAGTATGTTTGCAGAGTAAGGTTAACTGGGTGAGTATTGAGTAAATATATAATTATTTATAAATTGGAGGTCAGCTGATCCACTATGTAACCAAATGAAAACTATTTCCAGCTAGGAGTGTCCTTGACTCTGAATGTTTTAAGCCAGCAGTGTCAGAACTGTTGAAAAGAATGATGAGTTTTAGGAATGCCTTTCCCTGGTATTTGCATGCACTAATAGCTGAAAAATGCAGCTTAGGAATTTACAATTCTTATGAAAGTCTCTGTGGCATTTCTTTATTCTTCATTGAATTTAAGTCAGCTCTTTTAAACTTAGAGTGCATGCATGCTGTCTTTGCTTATTATGTGTAAATAATAACATCAGGATTCTTTGTTGCGAGCACATGCACAAATTCATTTGAGATAGCAAACATCATAAAACTTTATTGCTAGAAGTTCTTGGGTTTGGACATGGTATGGATATGTCCTTCAGACATGAAATTGGTTGTAGCTGTTTGCTGGAAAATGAAGTTTGAAGTCTTCTAACTGGAATGCTTCATGTTTCATAGCCTGAGTTTGATTTTCTGTTGATTCTGATTTGAATGTTTTTCAGAGTGTTGATAGATGGGGGGTTTTGTTAGAACAAATGCCTGCTCCTTAATTTTTACTTTTTAAAAAAATTATTTTAGAAGAGTTTTTGTAATCCTGTAGTCCTTCTTTATTGTGTTAAGCTTCTGCAAGCTGCCTTTGACTTTAAAAAAATTAAAAAAAAATAAAAAATTCAAGGTCTTGGGAGCCTATCTTTGATCCGACATAGGGAAATTAACACTTACACTTGTGTCTTTTAAATAAGTCTCTGGTCATCAGTGCTGTAATACTCAGTTTCATCAGTATTTAGCTACATGTAGCTGCATATTGCATTTGTTTGATATAGGTGTAGCTGTATTTTTTATGTTTCTTTAAACTTTTTCTTTAACACAGTGTAAGGAAAAGACTTTTTAATAATACTTTTGACCATGAACTGTTTCATGGGTATCCCAAATACGATCTGAATAGTGCCCTATCCACCCCTGCTTGATGAGCAATTTTCAGTTCTTGCCCCCTTCCTGTCTGACTCAGAGTGATGTTAAGATTCCTCAACCAAACCTGTGGAGCCTTTCCAGAGCTAAGAAAAACTGTTGAGAATGAACTGCTTTCCGACTTTCCAAAACACTTTCTTCAAGGTTTTGGCAGCTGGAAAAAACTCGGCATTATACTGTGGATATTGGGTCGTGATGCTTATGAAACAAACCTTTTTGCTAAGTCAGAGAATGCAAGTCCATCCTTTGGTCTTAAGGAAAGTCCTTCCTGCTTTTGTTATTCCCTAATGTAGCAGCTTGTGACTTTGTTCTAGGTGGGATAATAGAAAAGGAGGGGATAATTGTGTTCTTTCTAAAAACTAGCAATAGCTCTGTAAAATTCTGTGTAAAAAGTCTCACAAATACATTCACCTGTATTGTTTTATTGAACTATTCCTTTATTGAATGTAATCAAGAGTAACATTCTACAGGTTAAACTGTGCTACAACTGTTATTTTTAACTAAGAAACATGTATCCTTTCTTTAATATGCATAAAGGAGATAAGCTTCATAACTTTCCTTCCTATTGTAGTCATCTGAAATGACTGAAGTGAAGATCTTAACTCAAACTGTGATGCTCTGTCAACCAAAACAACATGAATCAGGAGCAAAAAAAGGTAAAATATTACATGGGGAGCTGTGTCAGGTTTGTATGTCCTGGATGGAGGACACCTGAACTTTGAAGTGATGTGGGCTGCATTTTATTTTTTCTGATCAGCCAGTGCATTGAGTTTGCAGAGCAATATGAAATTTTTCTGGTTTTCACATAGCACTCCAGAGAAGATGTAAAAGTTGACCATAACTGAGGTGGAAAACTTCCACTGGTAGAATTGCTTGCATATAGGGATGTAACTGTCTTAAAAAAACCCGAACCAACCCAACAAAATAAACAAAAAAACCCAACCAACCCCCTGAAAAAACAGACCCCAAATATAAAAAAAGTTCTTCACACAAAATCCTGGATTTGTATAGATGGCTTGTGTGTGTAGAAGTACAGATTTGAGTTGCATCCCTTAGCCTGTTGCAGGGCTCAGTTGTGGCATACAGACTATTGAATCTAATCAGGTTAAGAACTCAGCATTTTGTCTTCCTTGTCCTGCTCTTACTGTGGTAGTTGTCAAATAATAGTATTTGGGTGGTTAGATATGAATTAATTTTTTTATGATTAATCCTGTTTTATTTTTGTGTCAGTACTGTCCTTAAGGTTTGCTCCTTGTGCTTTTTCCTATGTACTGACTGCCACTGTACTCCTACAGTATTGGTAGTTTAACCAAGTCAAAATTTTACTCTTTTTTTTTTAAGGAGAGATAATCTCAGATTTCAAACGAATTCTCACAGTACTTCTCTGCCCTGCTTCCTACTTAATTCTTCATTCTTAAACATGTCCCAGAAGCTGCATCAGTGACGCAGATTATTGAGACAATTTCTTTTGTCTGTGTCTTCCCATAATCAAGCATCCATCTGTAATCTCCAATCCTTAAGTAATCTCTGAAGATGTGGTTTGTTCTGTTGCTCATAGTACTCAAAAATTCAAAGAATTCTATTAAGTTTTATTAAGCCTTTTGTATTTTTGTCCGTCTGAGGTTACCATCTCTCAGGTTCTTGAGCAGTAGTTCTGTTCTGTCATGTGTTACTGACTTGAAAATAAGTTTTATATATCCCCTTTCAGGCTCAGGTTCATTTCTTCTATTCTTTATCTTGATAAATATAATAAGAGTTCTGTTCTTTGGATCTAGTTAGATGTCAGACATGTCAAGTTCTATCAAAAACTTTCCAAAGTACCAAAGTACCAAAGGTAACTTTGGTTACCTGTCTTTCTGGTACTTTCTCATCGATTCTGCTTGTGGTGGGTAGAGATTGTTTTGTTCTACAAGATCTTAAATGGCTTCTCATCAGATCCTGGTCTCTTGTATAAGGCATCACTTTGGATCTTTTTCAGTGGTTAATTGCTCTGTGATGCCTCCCTGAGTCTGCTCCACAGTTCTCCACAATGTCAAACGTTTTCTGTTACTTGTTTTCAAAAGGCTTTTGTTGGTTTGCTGATAGTTGTAATCTTTTCCTTCAGCGTAACACTACTTTAGAGGTCCTGCTATTCAGCCACTGCTCAAAAATAAGTCTTTTGTTTTCTTCCTTTTTTTTTCTTGCCTGGTAAAAATTCTTCTAGAACTCTGTTTATCTTCAGCTGTACTTTAAGTTCTAGATAATAATTTCCATTTGATCTCTCTTCAGTGGTACTGTGCTTTCAATTATCTGTCTCAGCAGTTCTTAAGTGCAGCATGGGGTTCCCATGGACCCACTTCCTGAGCTTTTCCAGATGTCTCTGGATGTCATCCTGTCCTTCAGATGTGTCAGCTGCACCACTCAGCTTGGTGTCATCCTTAAATTTGCTGAGGGTGCAGTTGATCCCACTGTCTGTCATTGATAAAGATATTTAACAGTACTGGTCCAAGTATGAAACCCTGAGGGACACAACTCATCACTCACTGATTTACATCCAGACATGACGACTACTCTTTGCATCATAGGATGGTTTGGGTTGTAGGGGTTAAAAGATCACCAAGTTCTAACCCCCTGCCGTGGGTGGGGACACCTGCCACTAGACCATGTTACTCAAAGCCCCCGCCCAGCATGATGATGAACACTCCCAGGGATGGGGCATCCATAACTTCTCTGTGCAGCCTTTTCCATGTCCTCAGCATCCTCACAGTAAAGAATTTCTTCCTCATATCTAACCTGAACCTGCTGTCCCTCAGCTTAAGGCCATTCCCCCTTTTCCTACCACCACATTCCTCTGAAAAGCCCCTCTCCAGCCTTCTGGTAGGCCACCATTAAGGACTGGAAGGCTACCCCAAAGTCTCCCAAGAGCCGTCTCTTCTCCAGGCTGAACCCCAACTATCTAAGCCTGCCTTTATAGGAGCGGTGTTCCAACCCTGTGATCAACTTAGGGACTCTCCTCTGGACTTGTTCCAACAAGAGATCAGATGTAACAGTCCAACCAGTTCCTCATCCAGTGAACAGTCCCCCTATCTAATCCACATCTCTCCAACTTGGGAGAGAATGATGTTGTGGGGGACTGTGTGAAAGGCCTTACAAAAGTCATCTTTATAGGTTTTTAATCAAGGGGAGGAGAAAAACAAGCCATAAGTTTTCAAGTATGCTCGTATTCTTTAAACTGTTCTTTTCAAAGTTGCCCACAAGCCCCGCCATAGGTTCACCAGTTACTGCAGTCGTTTGCGTTCAAAGGCAGGAAAAAATTAGTGTCATAGTTGACAACAGCTTCTTTCTTGTCAACATTCTACAGCCTGAGAAACAAAAACTGTTGTCCATCAGGTGACAGTGTAACAATCTTGCAGGAAACCCATCATTCCTGAAGGAATGAACTTTGTCATCAAGGACCAGAGATGAAGTTTGTTCCTTCTTTGCCTAATTCCCTTCCTCTTGTTTCAGCTCTTGTTTGAGAAGATCAGCTTAAAATGCAGACATGGCTGGACATACTGTATCCAAAGCTATGCCACAGTAGAGATAGTGCTGTAAACTCGAATGTGAAGCCTACATGTTCTGAGCAAAGGTCCTGACTCTTGTTGGTTCAGCGTAACCCCTCAAAACTATTTCACTGCTATTAAAATGTTTGTCATTTTACATGCAGCAGATCTCATAATTACTTTTAGGTGTTGAAAGACATTTAACTTACTAGCTCCAAGAAGAGAGACACCCCGTTTTTGTTATCTCTCACTTAGAAATACGTGCCACTTTGGAGTGAGTTATAAACAGATTTTCTTGTGGGTTTCAAAACCAGTTTGTGGTGTTTCTGTTAATTAGAATAAGATATAGGAGTCTGTCTGGTGTAAGGTTGGATTCACTTCTTTTCTGTTGATTTACTCTGTCAGTTTGATACAGTTACAGTGAAATACTCTGTAATTTACTTCAAATTTTCCTGATGCAAGATAAGACTTAAATTACTCCTGTTTTTAAAACTGAGTTTTATATTCCACATGTAGCATTTCTGCCGTTGTGTAAGTAACCAAATAATTTTTCTGAATTCCCAATCTTAATCCCTTAAACAAGAATGTTGAATTTAGTGATTTTGTATATTCACAGAAAGGATCCAATACAGCAGAGATTTCCTTCTAAAGCTTTCAAATGTCTCTCTCTCTCAGAAGAAGCCAGAGTTTCTTCCTGATCATCCAATTGTACTTGAAAAGCCAGTAAGTGCATTTTTTTTGTAGTAAGTGAAGTTATAAAATCATCCATGGAGGTTTTGATAAGCCGGAAACATTTGACAGGAAACATTTTCCTTCAAACTAGCCTCCCAACTTGGTAAAACCTTCAAAGAACAAACTGTGCAGTTCAGCACAACTTTTGTATGTAACTTCTCCACTTGGTATTTGATGTCTTACCCTGGTTAGTGCCACATAAAGGGAAAGGGGTTCTAATTTGTTTTCAGGAAAAAGATCAGATATGTTTGCATGTTTTCAAAGTAAAAGAGAACAATCTTGATACATTTTGAGCTTGATAAAAGTCTTAATCCAGTGTTTTAGTTGTCCATGCATCAGTGTCCACTACAAAACCGTTAATGAGCTCAATGCAGTTTGTATTATCATTATCTTTGGTTTTGGGGAGAAATTAATAGAAATGAGTGATGAATGTGAAGGGTATCCATGTGTGCTACCTTCTTGTTTGTGATTAAATAATCCTCAAATATTTCATGTGCTAGGAGAAAACATCTACTGGATCACATTCCAGACCCCAAGTGTGGGAAAATCTTCCATGAAAACATTATCATATCAAGTTAGGCTACATACTAGGTTGCTTTTGAGACCATTGGGATGTAGTTCTGCTAGAACAGGATTCCTGTTATGGAAAAGTATTTCCACATGATTATTGTGTTGGCCACATTTGGAGGCATTTTTTAGCTTTTAAAATTTCTGTCCTTTGAAAAAACAAAATAAGTAATACATGACCATAATTAGCTTTCCCTGATCTTACTTTTTATGTCTTTCTATTTGTCCTCAAGATGAAAGCTCTATTTGTTTGAAAACCTGCTTTCAGATTGGGAAGTTTCAGCTCTTTAATTTCCTAACTTACCCCCCTCTCCCACCACCTGTGTTTCTAAGGGGGGCAGATTTTGATAATCTGTATGCTTTCACATGTTTACATTCCTAGGAAAAAGGAGGGTCCCTGCAGAAATCAGTGAGATCACCTAATTCAGCCAAAATTCCAGTGTGTTGACTGATCGCATCATCCATTTTTCTGCACAGAAACCAGAGGGATTGATGAGATGCATGTGTAAATTATTTGAATGATGCTTAAAAGTGGTAGAAGGTGGCCTGCAAATAAATTTCTAATGACAAACAGACAATTCTACAGTGTCAGTGAGCTTATATTTTGGAGCAGGTGGTTTTCAACAGTTTGCCACTGAATTGAGTATTCAGACAGTTCATGCCAACCTTAAGACTTTCCTAGTTCCGAATTTTTGAAACCACTGCTGAAGTATGTGCCCATTTATGAGTAAAAGTTTTTTTTTCAGATGAGGAAAACCTCCCAGAGGGACTTGTACAAGAGAGATGCAGTTGTTACAGTTGGTGGACTGTGGAGTGCATTTGTCCCAAAGGATGCTGGTTTTTTTTTTTGAGATGTGGGGATCAGGGCTACCAATATATAGCTCAGCATTTGAACAGATGTCACTGTGTCGACACTGTCTTTTAGGAAAATTTTAGATTAAGTCTCTGTGATTAATGAAAATAGAACTGTTTGCCATAAAAAAAAAACACCTGTGAAATGTACATGGAGTAGAAAAGAGTTACAAGCAGACCCAAATGAAAACTTTAGGTGCTCTGTTACAACTGAAGTAATTTGAGGGTTGGTTTCTCTTACAGGTAAAGAACAAACCTTTCATTGACATCTGCAAGAAGTGACATGTTGTTTGGAAGATCAGAAGATCAGAAATCCATCAATGAGAGAGCTACATTTGATGTAGGTCTTCAAGATTTTTGAAGGTACTTGGGTGCCTGCAGATGGAAGTACGACCCTGTGAAACCTATGAAAATGCCTGTTTCTTCCTGTAATTGCCTGAATGCTTTGAGAGAAAAACCTTTGATTTGTAATGCCTGAAATGGTAATATGATTAAACTGAAAATAAATAAATTTTACATATTGGTGTGGCAGAATTTTGTCATTGAATTGTTTGTGTTATGTAGCCATATATTTTGCCTGACCATAAATTCTAAAAAAATACTTGACCGGGACTTTTTGCTTTCTCCCAACTCCCTTCCTTAGAAGTAAAGATGGAACAACAAATACTGGCTGTGTCAAATCTCAGCTGTCTTAGGGTATCTACTCTTCTAGTTTTTGGGCTTCTTTTTGGCAAAACTTGACTTATTTCTTTTTAATTCGAGATCTTCATCTTGACACAAGATACTCCTTAATGTTTTGTGGATACACATACCTTATTTCAAGGTATGAAGTCTCTTGTTAGTAATAGTTCCACTAACACGAGAAATCTTTTCTCATCATGGATCAGAACAGGAGACCTGCCTATGCATTGCATTCCCTAAAGTTCTTTGTAAATAATTGTCCAGTGTTCTTGACTTTGAAAAGTGAAAGTAATGGGAAAAGCTCAGGAACAAGACTGATTTTAATCATATGTCTTATACAGGTAAAGGGGTGTACCAATGCATACTTAATTCTCTCTTTTTCCCTTAAATGAGTACAATATCCAATAGGGAAGTGGAAACCAGTAGTTCAAGTATTTCCTGCAAGCATCCATCAGTTGACAGGCATCAATAATAAGTATTTTGTATTAATATAATTAGCTTCTAAATGTGTATTTAGACCTATAATAAAATAATTTGGGTACTGCAGGCAATTTTTTACCCTCTGTCACAAATGATAATGAAAGCTAAATGGGAATGTGCTAAATGAGTTACAGTAATGCAAACATCTATCAAGTTGCATTTGGTAGGCGCTAGATTTCTTTTCCTGAATGATGCAAATAAATCCTTTTGTTGGTTAGTTTTTAATCAGTGGGAGTTTCTTAGAGTGGGTAGTATGGATCTTTTTTTCCCAGTATGTGTCCAAGACCATTTCTGTGTGTAGCTCTCAAAACTCCTAAGTGAAACTTCTCAAACTTCTTTTTGTGTATGACTCATTAAAGTGTTTATTTACTAGTAAATATACAAAGGTTAGTAACTCTTATAAGGGCAAATGACCTACTACGACTTTTTTCACCCTTCCAGCACCTAATTGACCTGAAGTTCTAAAGCAGGTTATTTTAAGAATAATTTTAATTCATTTTTTTCCTGTGAAAAGGAAAGATGTTACAAACCTGGCCCTGCATAGGATATGCTAAGACTCATACCATGTGCCTGAGAGCATTGTCCAAATGTTGCTGAACTCTGTCAGGCTTGGTGCTGTGACCACTTCCCTGTTTCAGTGTTCAACCACCCTCCAGGTGAAGAACCTTTTCCTAATGCCTAACCTCAATCTGTTTGCATACAGCTTGATGCCATTCCCTTGGGTCCTGTCACTGGTCACCAGGGAGAAGAGATCAGTGTCTGCCCCTCCTCTTCCCGCCATGAGGAAGTTGTAGACTGCAATGAGGTCTGCAACTCCGTCTCCTCCAGGCTGAACAGACCAAGTGACCTCAGCCGCTCCTCGTATGGCTTCCCCTGTAGGCCGTTCATCATCCTCATGGCCCTCATTTGGGACACTCTCTAGTAGCTTTGTATCTCTTCTATCTTGTGGTGCCCCAAACTGCCCCCAGCACTCGAGGTGAGGCCGCCCCAGTGCAGAGCAGAGTGGGACAATCCCCTCCCCTTGCCTGGCTGGCGATGCTGTGCCTGATGTCCCCCAGGACACAGTTGGCCTTCCTGGCTGCCAGGGCACTGCTGACTCATGTTCAGCTTGCCATCAACCAGGACCCCCAGGCACCTGGACATGAGGGCAGTCTGGCTGCAACATCTGTCGCCCTATTGATGACCAGGTTGATTGAGCTGACCTGGCTGGCTATGTGAGTGTCCCCTTCCTCCCTCAGTGCTCCATGCGTGTCCCTACCAAAGCTGCACACTGGTTGAAGAGGGTGATCTTCCCCATGGAGATGGTGTTGTTCATCAGTCAAGAGTATACAGTAGCCCTTCTTCCCTGCTAGAACCTCCAAACAAGCTCAAGATTTATGGCTGTTTATGCAGTGACAGCAGGTTCTCTAATGACTTTGCAGGAACCTGCCAGAGATGTAAAGAAAATATTTTCTGAGTGGTCAGGACATAGAGGTTGTGAAATGTCAAGTCTGGGGATCTGTAGTGACAACAGATAGGCAGGTATGTTTCCTCTTGTGAGGGTAAGGGCTAGAGTCTGTTAAGAGAAGATAGTGCTGCCTTGTCTTGTTTTGAGCAGAAAATATCCTGGGGGAAGTTCTGTATTAGCACAAAGAGTTGTCCCTATGTTTATTGTTTTCATTAATGACTTACAGCATCTCTGCAGACATGTATGAAAATGTGTGTTCAGGTTTATACTACTTTCTTTTGTAAAAGGAGACCACAGCAGCATTAAGTAATGGTTGTTTATTAATGCAATAATAAAACTTTTCACAAACATTTAGTCATACATTCAAGACATACTTTTCTGTGTCAGTTTGGACTGTATATACAATATAAATAGTTTATCATTGTTGTCTTATTTCCGTTTTTCGAATGCATCATTTCACTGAACAAGTCACAAGAAGAGAGGGTAATGAATATGCAGTTTTCCAGATTTTAGAAAGGATAGAGTGGAAAAGATCCCATCCATAATAACAAACATTATCACGTCATAAATTCACCTGTGCACTGCAATATGAACTTTAGTGTAATGAAAGACAATACAACATTAACATTACTTCGAACCACAGCTTCTAGTTGTTATTGAGGACCCACCACGATGCTGAAAGAGAACAGAGTTTATTTATTTGTTAATATAAAGGGCATTTCTTTTTTGACCTCTGGTAAAAATCCTAAATAAAATACCTATAGCTTATATAAAGAAACGTTTGTTTATATATGCAGCTAATACTGGTGAGAAAAAATACTCAGAATACTGGGAGAGCTGGCAGAGATAAGTGGTGGGAAGGTGGCTTTATCACAGGAATTATATCTCCTTTTGATAACATCCAAAGAAGCATTAACGTGTCATAGGTGCAGTTGCATAGAATTAAGCACCCAGATCCCTGAGAGCAAACCACATAAATCCTCAGTCCTGTGCTTCTGTGTCAGTTTTTAAGCTGAGCACTATGTTCTCTGGGTGGTTGTGTTACCTTTGATGACTTGCTTTCCTGGTGACATTATTCAAATCTGGTGGGTTTTTAACACAACTATAGGAATTAATAGCATTTGTCCTCAAAAGTAAGAGAATTGATGGACTTGTAAAATGTCATTCCCATAAAAAGTTCTGTAATCACCAGATTAAAGACAGTGCTGGGGTGAAACCAATCTGTTTCTTCCCCACAATCTCTAGCCTTTGGCCTTTTGGAATGGAACCTTATGCAGAGAGGAGCCACAAGATTTATGGAGAGAGATGGGAAGGAAGGAAAGGAATTGCGACTGTATCTGAGATGCCAAGTGCCCTTAGCAGACAGTTGGTCTAGGCTCTGTAGGTTTCACACCACACAAGTTCATTAACAGAACTTGTTTATTGTGTGTGTGTCCATAAATGCTGCCATTAATGCTATTTTAATGAAAACTATTATTCATGAAGAAAAATGATGAGAAAATACTCAATAGTCTTACCTGAATTCAGGCTATGAGCCTAGTAGTCTCTGAAACACCAGTGGATTAATGAATTTCAGACCCCAAAAAAGCAAATGTAACTATTATTTCATGGGTTATAGTGTTACAAGTCTTCAATGGTTTCCCCTTAGCTTATGTTTTCTTTGCGCAAAGGAAATGAGATATTCACTGAAGGTGAACTGAGTGATTCATGCCACCCTGGTAGACTGGCTGAAGCAACTGGGTGAGTTAACAAGTGTATGAGTGAGTTAACAAGTGTATGAGTGGTTATAATAGGTTGTGGTTCCTATTAACTGATGGTAAATTAATTTTCTTCAGGATAATACTGGATCAAACAGTCTTGAAAACTTGTCTTCCTGAATCATTCTTGGCCACAGAAGTGTATCCTTATTAATTTTCATTAATTGGTAAAGACTTACGGGTTGGAAACTTTGATTGAATCAGATTCAGATTACAATCTGCCATTGATTCAGTTCTTAGCTACCCAGATGTGTAGAAGAAGTTTGGAAGTTTCTCAGCTAAGGTAAATTTGTTCTTAGAATAGAGCCTATCTGTGTTCTAAATGCTGACAGGTTTGGGGGTTTTTTCTTCTGATTTTATAGTGATGTCACTTTACGGTGTCTAAAATTCTTTTGTAAAGTGTACTGGTGGGATTGCAGCCATCATTTTTTACTTCAAGAACATTTACTGTCTTTCAAACAAAAATATGATTTGTATAGATCAGTTGTGGGAAGCTCTTTCCATGAGACAGAGTTCAAATCACTGCACAGATTTCTAAATTACAGGTAATGTATAAAATTGTACAAAGAACTGTGAATGCATTAATTCCCATTGGTCCCCCCACCCCAGAAAGGAACGCACAGTGAGAAATGCTGTTTCTATGGCAACTGTCTGCCAGATAGAGTGCTGCAGACTGAAATCCTTCTTAGCAGGCAGAGTAAATGCTTTAATGAGTACTTGGAATCCAATTTCAGACACTTCCATATTTAGGCATTTAAAAATTATGTTTACATTTTATTTTATGTTAATTGTACTTTACCCATGAGTAAACTACCCTGGAACACTGCTGGATCATGTGCAGTCTCTGGGACACAAAGAATTTTGGGAAAAGGCTTCATTGTTTCCTACAGTCAAGTTTGTCTTAAATCCAGCAGTATCCCAGTAAGATACAAGATTTACAGAGATTCTTGGTTCATTAACTGCAATATCCTGATTCTGCAAGAATCCCTGGCATATAATTTTGTGTCCAGATCAGGCTCATGAGGTCTGAAGATGTCTTGGCTGGTTTCTTTTAAGGACAGGGTACAGGACTACATTTATTTTTCTACTAAGTGGGATTTTATTATTTTAAATTTAGTCTGTACTCAGACATACAGGAAATTAGGGCTTTATTGTAATAGATTTGTGTCGCCTAAAATAAAAAAAAAAAAAAAAAAAATTGCTGTCCTCTCTCTGTAAATATGGGACTGATGCTTTCTTTGCTTCATCCTGCACCTGCACTGTGTCTTTTAACTCTTATTTCTAGGAGAAAGATGTTACATGCTCATTGGTTTGTAGTAGGAATAATAATTTGGAGTCTTTGCCACCTTGCTTTTTTTAATATAGCAGGAAGTATGTACAACAAGTTGGTTAGTAAATACCAATTATTAGTAGTTAAGGCTCCCTTCAGTCAATATAAGTAGGAATAATTTGAAGTCTTAATCAGAAAGCATTTTTTTCCTTGAAAAGCTTAAACAGGGTCTATTTTACCATTCACAAATGGCATTGTTTATTCTAGATATTTTCTTAAATAGTGTATGTTAGTGTAACTTCACAGTATGTAAAATAAAGCACTGTGGGTCTTCTCCTTGCTGATGCATTTTATATTTCTGTGATTAAAATAAAAATATTTTGAGTCCCTTTCTCATCTATACTTTACCAAAGAAGATCTGACTAAGGGCGATATTATGCAATGGTCTTGCATATGGAACACACTAATATAATAAAACCTTTCATATGGAACAAACAAAATAATGTAAAAAGTTGATATTTACCAGGGACTAGCATTGTTGTGATGAGTTCTGGAGTTTCCAAGAAATCCACATTACTTCTTTGGAATGCCTTGCTGTAATTCATTTGAAGGTGGCTAAATAATTGTCAAAAATAAAAATGTAACAGGCTTTTTAAAGGAGCTCAACTTTTTTAATGAGCATTAGAAATTCTACAACTAATGCTGTAACAGAGATTCTGTGCTTCAATACTTATGGTGATAGTGGGAGAGGAGACCAGATAAGCTAGGAAGTTCTTGTATGTTATATTAAACAGAGTTTCTTCTGTGCAGCTCGCTGTCACTCTGATGCTCATCTCTTGGTTGTGACCCAGTACAGTGCTGACGTGTGTTACCAGTGTTCTTGAGTCTTTGTGATAGGAAACCCAGTAAAACTGGGGTTTTGTTTGAAAGGAGAGCCACAAAGCTTCAAGAGACTTCTTATTCTCCCTAAGAACGGGTTCTGTCTACAGATTTAGGATCATAGGGTTGGTTTGTCTGAGTTTTTTTTAACTAAATGTAGATAATCTTTTTGTCTCAATTTCTTAGTCATCTGCCTGCCGGAGGCTAGAACTCAGCTGGTAGGATGTTTAATCACTATAACTTCTATTTTGGGCCCAAAAGAGACACTGGGAGTCTGTCAGATGAGTTCCTGTGATGTGGATTGGGAAGTTTTGGGAGAGCTCCCCATAACTACTTGCATGCTGAAGTGTGCTGTGGGGTGGCACATCTTCTGTTTCAATAATTGTGTCTTTTTTTTTCTTCTTTACTGTGAAACTCTGTTAGTATTTCTGTCTTCCCAGTTTTCTGTCTGCAATGAACTCGCATCCATCTGATGCTATATCTTTATGTACTCACTTTCAGACTTTTTCTGTTTTGAATCACCTTTTTCTTTCTGGCATTTTTATTTATGTTTCAGTATATTCAAGTCTTTAGCAACTGAAGTATTGTTCTGAAGTATTAATTGCGATATATTTAGCAAAAGATGGGTTAGCAGTATTTAAAGTAAATTGTACTCAGTCTTTCTACACAATTGATTTCTAACCTTCAAAACTTTAGGTATTACCAAAAAAAAAAAAAAAACAAACAAAAAAGCCACCAAAACCCTGACACTTACCTATTCCAGGCATTGCTGTTTTCCCAGAACTCATAAACAATGAAGCGGAAATTACTTGGAAGCTTCTGTATGGAAACACTAAAAATTTCACAATAGAACTAATTTAATGAAGCACAGTAAAGTTATTGTACATATACATTTTATTTGTAACTTCTCATGAGAAGGAACAAATGCAGTGATTTTTGAAAAAAAACCCCATAAAACAAAACAACAAAGCCAAACCCATAAAACAACCCAACTAATAAAGTTAACGAGTGATCATCGTGATCATATACTGCAAATTATTATTTATTTTAAAAATAAAAATCCTTGTATATTTATTTTTATTAATTAGTATTTTATAATACTGCACTTACGATGAAACTCATTTTTCATATTGCTCCAATAGTGTCATTTATCTAAAGAAATGCTAAACAGAAAATTAATCAAACAGCTGTTCAGGGAAGATCAGCTAATAAGGAGAAGTTATCCTTTTGTATGAGAGACGCATCAAAGTGTCATAGATTTTAAATGCTTTGAAAGAAAGTGGAGTAAATGAAGTATATATATAATGTATATATATGATGGAGTATAAAGCCAGATAGGCTGATATCTGCTGCAGATACACTTTTAAACTAATATTTTGGGTACTATCCAAGTAACAGTTATTCAAGTAACAGTTATTCAAGTAACAGTTTCTCAAGGGTGAAAAATGACCCACAGAATATCTCTTGATCCTCTGCACAGAATCATCCTGCTTATTATCCTGAGCATAAAAGCTTTATAGCATGCAGGTCACTTATGCACTTGGGTACTCAAATTGGTGTTTAGATAAATAGCACAGAAAGTATATATACAGATTTGTCTGTGTGCCCAAGTGTGAGACTGCTGATCTCACTAAGGATGCACTTGAAAACTGCTCTCAGCTTATGCTTCATAATGTAGTCAGCAATGTTTTATGATTTATTGGTTTTCTCCTGCTGTATATGAAAGTGCATGGTAAAATAGCAAAAATATCAGAAGCTTTTGGAATAAACAAGTCACTGTCAATTATAGCTACAGCAAAACCCATCCGTTAGGTGGCATTACAGACTTACCAAACGCCTGTAAACTTGGGAGAGAAAGGAACTTTCTGCCACCGTTTGTTAAGTTGCATTCTGAAGTCATGTAATCTCTCTTCCCTGACAAGTCTGCAGTCACTACAGGGTTTTTCTGGATGTTCATTTCTGGGAGAGGGCTGAGAGGGCTTCTCATTGGGTTTTTTTTCCATCTCTTGGCCAACAAGAGAATTTTATTTTCCTCATCAGTCTGCCTTTACAACTGAACCACTGCAGAAAGATCACTCTTCTTCCAGCTTAACTTAATTTTTCTGGTCTATGTGAACACTACTGATAAAATCCTAAATGTGATAATCTCATAGCAACAAGGCTAATAAATTAGGGATTTAATAGGCAGTCTTTGAAGCCCTTGAATATATAGGAAGATGCTGTATTGTGTACACATTGAAAAAATATCTTTTTCATAATGGTCTGTAGTATGTATGGTAGTAGATCTCTCCACTATGTTAAATTCAGAAATTAAGTACAGTGGTAAACCACTAAAATTTATTCTTAACCCAGCTCTAATATTTCATTTAATTCTAAAAGGAGCAAAGCAGAAACACAGTTTCATTGCCAATTTTCTTTTTCATTTTTCCAATTCTTTACTATGAATTTAAATTTTACAATGACAGCCTAAAGGGAAGATTCTGAAAGCTTCCAAGCAGAGAACTGGCAAACAAGTTGATAATTTGCTCCATTGCCAGGTGAGCACAAATGAAGGATGGCAAATGAGTTTTCCAATAAAGAGTCTCAGCCTAGGAGCTTCCAGAAGTCATGAACTGATGACCTGCAGAGCTAAAAAGCCTGAAAATCTTTGGGGTAGCCTGTACTGTCATTTTGTGATAGTACCTAAAATCTGCACATTCTCACATCTCTTTCTAGTTCTAGTTCTGTTTGTAAAACTCTATCTTACACAGACACATATCCCACCAAGAAAGGTGTTATAGGTTCTCTCTTCATAAATAATCCAGGTTATTAAAGAAAAAAGACTGCATTCCTTCCTTCAGCCCAGGGACAATAACATTGTACTTACTGCAAGCAGCCACCTTGAGCAGAAGCAGATTCCACGTACTGCTTCAGAGCATGACGGAATTCTTCCACTTTTTCTTCTATCGCAGACATTTGATGCTGCACGATCATTATGTGCTGATACAAAACCATTACAATGTTACTGCCACATCTTCCTCTGAATGCCTTGTACTTTAAACTCAGAAAAGTCTATCATGAAACAATACAAACCACAATCATCAAAGAAAACCCGCAAAAGTTCCCTTGAAGTTTGCAGTCCCTGTTTTAGTGATCTGGAGTGGAGAATTAGAAATGCTCAAGCATGGCTTTTATGTCCAGGCCTGAGTGTCCACTTCAGAAAAGGAGAGCTGTCCTGAGTCTGGATGAGAGTCTTTTCAGAAGAGGGTAAAGCAAAGGTTGATCTTCAAGATGTTCAGTAATAAAGTCAGTGAGTTTCCTTGGATGAATCTGTATGCCAGCAGGTGTGAAGTTTGGGATGAGAGCATATCCCCACAATCTGCACTGGATGCATCGTTGTTTTCATCGAGGTGCTTTCATAGTTTTTTACCTTTTAGAGCCCTGACCCTCACCTGAGTGAGAGGCCTAAGATAGCCCATGTTAAGTGATGAATAGAGAGGGGGTTTTCCCTCCGCAATTCTGCAGGAAAATAAACAGTCTCTATAAACAGGACTATGGAAACAGTAAGCAGTACAGAAGACCTATTTATCCTGAATCAATATAATTATCATTTAGCTCTTTCAAATAGTTTATTTATTGATTCATCTATTGAAGCTTGTCAACTTCACTAATGGAATATTTAAAGGAACACTATGTGCTTCTTGCTGAGTACAACTTAATTCTTGTACAGGTTTTTGACTAATTTCTGCTTTGATTATGAATACTGTTATATCACGGATTATAAGCAGTCTGTGTAGCAATAATGCATAATCTCATTTAAAAAATATAATGCAACTCCTGTGATGAAATAATTGTTTCACGTGTATTTAATTTGCATTTTGTTAGGTTCAGAGCCCTGAATTTAGGAATGCTAGTGTATCAATCTTGGGACATAAATTTGTTTAACAGGAAGTTTATTTCTGGTCATAGTTTTGGTTTTGTATGTTGTAATGTTGATTACTGCTTAGCACTAGATACTTTTCCATTTTTCCTCATAAGATTTCCTATAGCAGTTTTTGGAGGGAAGAAGGCTGTACAACAGCGGTTTAAAGCATGCAAGCAGCATTTGGAGCAGAGAAGCTACTACCCCATAAACATTGCTGCCAAATTTGATAAATCTTATTAATGACACATTTTTCTCCTTATGTGTGTTAAGGTTTTGGCTCACTCTATCCTTTGAAAACAATGAAAAAATTAATATAAAAGTTTTGCCTGCATATTCTAAGTTTTGTTCTGTTGCCTTTTGCACAGTGTATTCTGCTAACTCTGATCACTGGAAAAAGTGAGGATAAAGATTTTTAAAACTATTTTTTAACAGAAGAGACCAGGTGTGGTCCTAATGCCTCATGTTTAAAATCAAATGTCAAAATCATTATCTTGAAAAGTACTTACAGATGTTGCATTTTCTTCCAAAACTTTCTCTTCAAGTGGCTCAAGCTTTAGATCCTTTGAGGCAATTGAAAAGAAAATAGAAGTTGTAAGAGTCAGCTGTATTCTGCTCTTACATTTTTAACAAACTATTCCAATAACTAGATTCCGTTCTATCTCAAGAAGTTTAATCCCTTCTTTATTAGTTCTAAGTCAAACACAAATGTTGTTTACAAGATCTTGCATGTCTCGGTGGTTAATTCCAGCCCAGGCTGTCTTGTAAAGTTTTATTTATAGTGCTTGGCAGGTGATTTTTCATTTTAACAAATCTGCTTGTTCCCAAATGTATGTTGGACTTAATTGAGAAAAGACAGACACCCTCTCAAATTGTCACATGGATGTGGAGATGAGCAAGAATGGTAATTTGAAATGAACTATCAGCTACTATTGTGCAATCATAAAACTTTACACAGAAGAAACATCCCTACAGGGAATCTGTGGTTGCAGGGGGCTGTTAAAGAGATGTGCATGATGGTCCAAGTCAAGTTTCTGAACCGCTGCCCTTGCTGTGAGGACAGGCTGGGCAGCAGCAAAGAGATGTGTCTGTGAGTACACCTGGTACACAGACTGGATGTGCACTTCAGGAATCAGTGATTCACGCAAACACCAACCAGTAGAGCACACAAAATAATTCTTTACTCGCCAGGCACATGCAGTACCCCCTAACCCAGTGTCATTATGATATTCTGAAAAATATCCATATGCCTGAAAAAAACAGCACATTGATTTGCAATAAGCAGCTGGAGCAAAATACACTCTGTTAGTGGTGCTTCACTTCTCACTGAATACAGTCCTTGTGCAGCAAAGAGAAAAATTTTCTTCCACTCCCAGCATGGGTAAGGATTGATTAACCTCAGGTAGCAGCTGTTCTGCCAGCACAGATGCTGTACTCGCTGAAAAGCCAACAAGAGATGTGCAGGCAGAATTCAAATTAACAGAGGACCTCCACCAGCAGCAGAGGGCAGAGCAAGGCAGGAGTGAAGTAATCAGAAACTGCTGTGTAGTTATACATCTCCTGCAGAATGTGGATAGAAAGGCACGAAATGTGTGTGTGAAGGGAAAGGCAGCCAGCTTTACTGTCAGTGCAGACATTTCAGATAAAAAAAACTGAGGGAAAAATATGTATTCCTGTAGTTCTATACTTTCACTGCCGTTTTTTTCTTGGGAAACATATGGAAAAAGAGAGGAAAGTAATGACTCAATTTGTACTGGAAAGTTTCTCTAAAGGTAGCAAGAAAATAACTCTTTTCTTTGCCAGTATACATAAATTTAGAACTTGAGTGAAAATAGACAAATTACAGGACTGATTCATGGTCAAATTGCCCTTTGACAGAACACAGCAGAAGACTTAGACAACACTAAATCTACCCTTCACCAGGTAGTTTTCCAGTAGGAGCACTGACTCATAACTTGCTAGCTGCCTCTAGGAGTTAAAAATAATTTCTAGTAGTTCTTCAGTAATGTTGTGTCATTAGGCAGAGCGTGGCTGCACAGATGGGGTGAGTCTGCACAGGCAGCCTGTGTGACCTCGGAGCATGTGAGCGCTGGCACATGGTCCCCATCTGAGAGGAAAGAGGGCTCATGCACTGGGCTTGGCTTCTGAGCCCAATGGAAGCAGCCCACTGTGCAGAACAGAGGCCCTGCCAGCCCAGTACCGTGCAGCCTGGGAATAAAAACTGATGCAGGGCAGAGCTGGGGCTTTAAAATGCCTCTGCAATCCTACCTCACCTCAGCTGAGAAGTGGTGGCTTCTGAAATTGCCTTTTAGCATGATTGTGCAATCCTTTCTGATCTGTTTCAGGGCAAAGTCAAAAAGAGGGGCTTTTAGTAGCTGCTGAAAGGCAGCTGGTATTTAATGCCTCTCACAGTCAGACGTGGCTGTGAGATACAAAATCAAGCAGATGCAAAGTTAGGCAAAGGTGCATATAGGTAGGTTGTCTACTGGAGAAATTAGACTTATCTAATTGCTACGGTTTATTAATCAAGTTTTATATTGACAAGGAGGTAATTACAGAAGGTCTATGCCCTGCCACTGTATCTCTTTGGCACTGAGCTCCTTTTCAGTCTGAGGTTCTCTGTCATTTGTCTGTAGGAGACTTGATCATTTTATAACATCCTGGTTGTAAGTTTATTTACCACAAAATGTTTGGCTGCTTTCTGTAACATTTGATTTGCATTATTACTGTGTGCCAGGTTTATTTCTTTGTTAAGTAACATTCCTTTAAATGTTTCCTTTTGGCATCAGTCCATGTCAGGTGGCAACTGTGGCAGGGCAGTGAGCTGCTCTTTCCAAAGCAGCGTGGGGAGTAAAGCCAGATTTACCTTTCCTGGTGGACTTTGACATTTCAAAATCCAATTTATATCTATTGAGAAAAAATCAAGTTGCTACTAAAATGTCACTAATGTGGCAAGTGCTGTGTAATTGCCTTTCCCATGCAGAAATGACCTCCTGGAGGAAGCAGCTGGATAGAGGCTCATGGGTATTCCCTGGGCATTCCCTGAGCGGAGCTTACAGGGCTGAGCAGACCATGAGGAGCTGCTGAGCATGGCAAGGAGCAGAATGTATTACCAAAAAAAAAAAAGAGAAGTCATGGACAGTGCCACAAGGAATGAATGAATTTCACAGCTGGTTAAGGAGAAGTGATGCAAGAGACTGTCAGGCTGCAGGGATAACCAAAGGGAATACTGGGCTCCTTTTGGAGCAAGGCCAGCAGTGCTGGGTGTGACCATATGCAGCTAACCAGTAATAAGGCTGAGATAACAGAAATACCAAACTGAGACCAAAGGAGAAAAGTAATTAGGGGCAGTTTTTTCATTTGGGAGGGAGCAATAGCAGAGAAAGATCACTATGCTTCTCTTGCTGAGCCCTGTGCCAAGTCACCACCATTTATTGGGGGTTTTTTGTTAAATCCCTTACTAGACTATTTTCTATGTGTGTAACTTGCAACTGAACTCAAGATGGACTAGTGGTTGAGTAACAGGAGACATTTTTCTGCCATGAGCTAAGGTCTGAGCCAGTGCCTGGGTAAGGAGTATGGGTCCAGCCATAAATACTAGATGATAATATTCATGGGGGAATATCCCAATCAGCTAGAAAGAAAGCAGGATCAGGCTGTTTCATGTCCCTGTGAGTGCTGCCTGTGTGTGGGTGCTGGTGAAGTGACCCATGCCAATGTCTTTGGAGTACAGGCACAGTCTCACTGCTGGTGAGCACTGACCTGTGGGGAGGAACAGCATCAGCTGCACTGGGACTGGAGCTACTCCTGGGTCTGAGAGCACTTCAGCCTAAAACCTCACCTCAAGTGGGCAAGAAGGAAGAAATACCCTGGGTCTCAAAATCCACTGAATTCAGCCACTCCCTAAGCACCTACCTGAAATTGTCTGTCCTTCAACAGAGAAATTTAATGCAGAGAACAACTCAGGAATTTATAACCTTGCTTTTTCCCCTGCTGTTCTTTCTTCTCCAAAAAAAAAAAAAGTCATCACACACAGATTATAAGACAAGTTTTGAACACCAGGGTAGCAATTGAGTCTGAATAACAATTAAGAGGAATAGATCTTTTCTGTACTGACAGATGTGGCTCAGGATTTTACAAGCACTGGGAAGCCCTGGCATTGTTGCATCAGGTGGGTCATGTGTCAGACTCCTGGAGGGCTCTGCTTTGGTGTGGAAACCACGGGTGGTTTCTGGGCTCTGGGGGCTGGTGCAGCCAGCTCCCAGGCAGGATTTGCATCAGATTTTGGTTGAACTGTACTGACAAGGAAGGTGGTTTAATCTTTATAAATGAGTATTCTCTGATGGGAAAAGAGGAACAAAAACTTTCTGTCAAGCTTTCATGGGAACATTTGGAGAGGAAAAGAAAAATATGAGATCCTAAAAGGGGAAGGTTGTAGCATGTTCCCCCAAACAAGCATAACTAAATACATTAACATCCTCCAGTCATAGAACAATGCAACTTTTCACATCTTTATGAAAAGTTGAATCTGTGGTGACGGGAGGGGGAAAGGGAAGCATGGAAAAACCATGTCATGAATAGGAAAGAGGAAGGTGGAAGAAAAATGTAGGCATTAAATGAGTGTTAGCTCTCTTGCACCTGGGGTATTGAAAACATTTGTGTTTTAAGGATTGCTTTACTGTAAGTGAAAGAAGAAACAGGTGAAAAAGCCCGCACACCTTCTTTTCCAGTCTATCAATTAGCTTCTGGAGTCTGTTTATCTGGATCACCCATTGGCTGTCTTCCTCAGTCCAACCTTTGGAAAAAAAAAAGATAAGCATTTATAAAATGTTACTAAATTGCTCATCCATAGTGTATTCCTATATTTTATATTAAAAAAAAGTTTAGCCAGCAATTAATTTTGCTTCTCAAAGATTGTGCTGTAACTAGTTCAATGTTAATTTAGGTGAAACTAAAGAAAAGCATGATCTGACTCTATGAATGATTTTCTTTCTGTTTAAGATACAATAGAAATCAAATGCAGAATGAAAACTACATTCTAGATTAATGCCAGTGCTTTTGAAATCATGCTGATAACTGAAGAAAGATCTCCATCTCTACTGCAGGTATATTCCTGCCAGTGTAGTGACCTGATCATAGAATCTTAGAACGGTTTGGGCTGGAAGGGACCATAAAGATCATCTAGTTTCAACTCCCATGCCATGGGCAGGGAACCTTCCACTAGATCAGATTGCTCAGGGCCCCATCCAACCCGATCTGATGTCATATAGCAAGGGTGGAGCTAGAAGATTTGTTCTAGTGATGCCGTGATGATTTTTTGCCTTTTCTTTTTATGTATGTTCTATGTATTCTCAATACCCTTAGCATGCATACTTGTAATTCTTTAAGTCTGATATCTTAGCATAGTCCTGGTATCCTGCTAGGCCTGAAAACTAAACATCCTAAAGGCCTCACAGTTGGAAGCTGGAAAGCCTTACTCTATCTTAAGAAACCAACACCACTCTAGAACATATCCTGTAAACTAGGATTAGGCCCATCTGGTGGGGAATAACTAAGAAGAGGGAGATGTCATGCTATCCGTTCAAGCCTTTCATTGGGGCATCTCTGTTAGATATGCTAATTCACAGGGCCTATAAAATTGTATACGCAATCAATCGGTGCATTCCACCTTGACGAATTGTTGCACCACATGGATCCTTATTAAATACCAAGGTAAAAACCCTTTATCCCTTAACTGTGTCTGGCTCTTAATTTTAGGTCCAAGGATAAGGCATCACTAAAAAGGCACAAGCATCTGGGCTATGAAGATGGTGAAGGGCCTTGAGGGGAAGGGATATGAGGAGCGGCTGAGTTCACTTGGCTTGTTCTCTCCCCTCAGTCTCCTCCTCTCCAGGACAAGAGGAGGAGACTGAGGGGAGACCTCATTGCAGGCTGCAACTTACTTATGAGGGGAAGAGGAGGGGCAGGTACCCACCTCTTCTCTCTGTTGAGAGTGACAAGTGACAGGACCCAAGGGAATGGCATCAAGCACTGTCACAGGAGGATTAAGTTGGATATTAGGAAAAAATTCTTCACCCAAAGGAAGGTTGGGTGTGGCAGCTCAGGACTTCTGAACAATGAATCAATATGATTTCACAGAAGCCACCCTGTTACCCTCCAGCACAACCTTTTACATCTTTCTCTGATATCACTCACATGCTTCTTGTTGCAGAAATCAACACACCTGCATTCCAAGTTGTTTTTCTTTCTTCCCAGGGATACAGCTGTAACTTATCAAAATCGAGGCTGCCTGCAACCCATTCCTGTATCCCCACAATCCAGCAAATACATTACAACACTGAGGGCTCTAATAAGAATAACTAAAGATGGTTTGGCTGGGGCACACTATCAGGGTTCAAATGCATTACAACATATCCCCCTTTTTCTTCTTGCACCAGCCAAACCCTTTCTACTATGTTTTCCACCAAACACATCGCCAATTTCATTACATATGGAGTAACACAAAGCAATATAGTAATGGCTAATAGTATTTACGAAGCTCCCTTTACAATTCTTACACCCGTGCCCATGTGCCATTAACAAATCTATAGCAGTTCTATTCTGCAACGTACTGTTAGAAAAATGCCTAAATACTGTACCATCATCCAGAGCCTGCATTAGTTTGCCCCGTTTCACAAAGAAGACCTGGAAAAGCTTTCCAGATAAGGCTTCCCAGTGCACCTCAAAAAGAGTTCAGCTTTTTGTCCGAATCAGCAAGTCGAAGTGACTCAATTACATTTTTAATGCACAAATACCTGGCATGTTGGCATGCTTCCCGACCAGGTAGGGCCAAGGCTTGGCCAGAGCCAAGGCCTCACTTGGAAGACATTCCCTAACATATCCTGCAAGTAAGCCTCTATTAATAGCAGTTGTGAAGATTTCTTAAAATGATACATGTCTTGTAGATAGTTACATAACAGTATGTGAAAGTCTATAAAACAGCTGGCTTTATCATTCATCCTTATCTAAGTAATTAATGGTACTATAAACAAACTGCAAAGATTGTTATGAGTAATTATCTAAATTGACCAATGCAGAACATTTGTACCCATGCAATTTTCAATGAATTTTAAGAATCTTCACATTGCAAATGGAATCTTCACATCGTTTACAACTTATTACCTTATATTCACAAACAATTGCTTATCAATTCTTCATTATAATTATTTCAATCAGTTCAGTTTCATCTCTGCGACAAAGAACTGCATCTTGTAGTTTAAGTGAACACATTTCAATAGGAGTTAAACTTAACTTCACTCAAATCCATCACTTAAATATAACAGAAAGTAAACAAAACAGAACATAAAGTTAACATTACTGAAACTGAACAGAAATTATTCTGACTATAACCCAAACTTAAAAGAACTTCAAATTAATAGAATTTAAATTTGACATCACATAAATTTAACAACAGTTAACCTTAACAGAACAGCCTAAAGATCACTTAAATTTTACAAAGTTACACTTAACAAAACTTAATGTTAACATCACTTAAATCTAACAAAACTAAAGTCAGAATGGAGTGTTCCCTTAAAGGTGTTAAACACAGCAGGATGTAACTCATGTTGAATTTGTCAATACAAGAAAGCTACCAAAAATTTGTTATATAACAATTAAACACTAATGCACTAACACTAAACGAAATTCAAGCAAATAAGTAATGTATAACTGAAACAGCAGCACTTTTGGGTTTTTTTGTTTGTTTTTGGGGTTTTTTTGGCTATGGAGGGGACAGCTCATCCACTTCCATTTTCTCTGGTTCTGGTGCAGGCTGTGGAGCCTGTAACTCAGTCTCTGGGGGTGCAGAAGGTAGGAACGGTATAACTGGGTCTGCTCCCCCAAAAAATTCTCACGTGAATGTCGGAAAGGCAGCCGCAGGACCCCTGGCTTTAGACGGCCGCTGCCTCTGCTGCAGCTGTTTTTTCTGCTTCTATTTGCCTTAGCACCGTTATTATTAACTTCCATATTGTGCTAAGTCCTTTGGTTTCTTTTAACCCACTGCTTATGGCATCCCAGAGAGCGATTCCCAGCCTTTCCCGCTCAAGGCTGTTGACAACACTCCCGAGGGTGGCAAAAAGTCCTCTCTCCTGACCCCATCTTAACAGTCTTTTTAAGACCTCCGAGTCATTTAATTTCTCTCTCAGTGGAGGACACTGAACATGGCCTGTTCTTTTGACAGTCCCTTTCCCCTCCTCCATCCCTGGTTGCTCACCTCTTTGGGTGTACCTGCTGCAGTGTACGTTTTCCGGAGCTCTTTTCCCAGGAGCTTTCTTCTGCCCCTGATCTCCAATTGGAGCCATCCTCCAACTGCCCCCACCACGGTCCTGCTGTGGCAGGCTCCGACCAGGGCCTTCTGCCTTTTCATTCTGCAGAACCCCCTTCAGAATCCAAAGGGTCTGGTCTGCTTCATTATTACAACGTTCATCACATTGGCATCACCAGCATGCGGGAGCTCAGGACTTCTGAACAACAAATCAATATGATTTCACAGAAGCCACCCTGTTACCCTCCAGCACAACCTTTTACATCTTTCTCTGATATCACTCACATGCTTCTTGTTGCAGAAATCAACACACCTGAATTCCAAGTTGTTTTTCTTTCTTCCCAGGGATACAGCTGTAACTTATCAAAATCGAGGCTGCCTGCAACCCATTCCTGTATCCCCACAATCCAGAAAATACATTACAACACTAATTAGAGGGCTCTAATAGGAATAACTAAAGATGGTTTGGCTGGGGCACACTATCAGGGTTCAAATGCATTACAACAGTTGGGCACTGGAACAGGCTCCCCAGAGAAGTGGTCACAGCGCCAGGAGTTCAAGAAGCATTTGGACAATGCTCTCAAGCACATGGTGTGACTCTTGGGAATGGTGCTGAGCAGGGCCAGGAGTTGGACCTCAGTGATCCTTGAGTCCCTTCTGACTCAGCATGTTCTATGACTCTGTGAGTCCCTCTAAAGTCTCTGGAAAGTTCTGCTTTGCTAAAGTCTCATGAAAATTGTCTAGCAAATGAAAAGGACAATACTCAAGGAAAAAAAAAAGTGCATTATTAAAGCAGTTCCTGGCATCACCCACTGTGTAAATGTGTACATAAGTGATGGCTCTAAGGAGAGAGGAAGGTTTTTTAACAGAAAGTGGAGATTTTTCAATAAATGCTCTTGTAATGCACATTCATTAACCTGCTCATTTTCCAGCTGGGAGTTCTTGCAGCACTTGCATTTGTTTTGACGGAACAAAGAAATCCTAATGCTGAGAACATACCACAGCTGTGATCTCTAGAGGAGGCAGGGTGTGGTTATACCTGAACAAGTACACAGGCTGAAGAAATGCTGGCCTGAGCCTCGAGTGCAGGTACACATCACAGTGTTACTGTGCATATGGGCAGCAAGCAGTAAGCAGGAAAACCAAGTGCCAAGACAAACACAAATCTTGTGCAGGAAAGTGGACAGCTGCCAGCTGTTAGTAGAGTTGTGGAGGTAAATGTTAGCTCTTTAAGATTGCAGGATTTGGTAGAGCTTGCATTTTTTTTGGGTTCCTTCTGAATTGAGAGTGCAGCTACAAGGCTCTGTGAACTTCCTTGTTGGGAACAACATCAACGTACAAGAGACTAAACATCATCCTGCATCAGTGCTCTCAATGAACAGCATCATTTGGTGAGTGAAAGGAAGTGAGTCATGAATGTGAGTGACAGAATGGTCCGCAGGAGAGGGTTTAAAAGGAAGAGGTCAGCACATGGCTGCAGGCAGTGACTGGTCAAGAAGTAAGCTAGGCCCATCACATGTTTTGTTATTTCAGTCATCTTCATGCCTTGATTCTGGGACACACCACTAAGCATGGAGATGTCTTCACTGCAGCCTCATGCTTCATGTCACTGCTTCCAATGAATCCCATTTAGCAAAGTACTCTATCATTTTCCAAAGCAGAAATTCTGCTTCAGACTTTTTTTGTATTATCTTGAATGAAATATTCTTTTCTTTCAGGTTTTGTATTTTCTCTTTCTGTTTCTTATTTATTCCCCTCAACTGGGATGTGAGTCATGGCAGAGAACTTGGTTGTATGTAAATTATAGCCTTCACCTTTGCACTCATATCTGCAGGCAATAAAGATAGCCTAAAAAGTGTTGAATCAATCCAAAACACACAGTTTGGCCCACAATTACATTTTTATCTTTTATAATTTCAGATCTATGGATATGCATTAATTTTCCTCAGTTTCCTCAGTTTTGAGTTAATACCATCTATATTAAATTGAAATTGTCTTCTGTCAGTAAAGTATCTGAGTTAGTTACATGTCGAAATTAAATTTTCGAGAGGAAGATATGTGTATATTTTTCTGTATATGTGTGTATGCACATTTTACGTATCTTTAAAATGTGAAATACTATACCTGTGCTAGAATGAGGATTATTTGATGACAGGCTGTTGTTCCTCTGAAGCCTTCGAGCTAAGCGTTTTCCTGGCCACTGAATTGAGAGCACTTCTGGTTTTGTTGTATCTTTTCTGCACAGAAACACAGGAGACTTCTTAAGGAAAAATATGTGGGAGAGCTCTTCTCTTTCTGTTCTCAAAAAATGTGCTTCTATGTTCCCTTTTGAATTAAATAAAAAAGAAATACCTATTGAGAGCACTGAATTATCTTACAGATTTTCACTATTATTTGGTTAGGTCATTAAAGAAGTTAATTAAAAAAAAAAAAATAAAAGAGGGTTAAGCTGGCATAAACCTAAATCTTTTAGGGAGACAAATCTCAAGATCAGTGTCTATCCATGATATGGTTCTGACCTGACCTAAGTAATCATTCTTCATTCACAGTTTCTTCATTCACAGGAGTTTGGTAGCATAACTGCAAAGGAACTGGCATGAATAGAGTTACAAAGATGCTGTGCGTGGTCGGTGCACCCTCAGACTTTCAAAACCTGCTTGATTCCTACAGTCAAGAAGCTGGCACAAAAGCACAGGGTATTACTCCTGTACTTCAGAGATCTCAAACCCAACAGCAAAACAAACAAGAAAATGACATTTCCAACAGAAAAACAAGAAAATTACATTTCCAACAGAAAGGTCTTACGATCTTCTGTGTCCATGAAACACAACAGTTTGTATTTTGCTTTCCCTATCATCTTTAACAATAGCATACTGAGGAAAAAATCCATATAGCCAAGTAACTTTTCAAAAATATTTTGATCCTTGATTCTACAAACCCTCATCATTGAGATAATTGCATTAAATTCAGCTAAACCCCTTGGATGGATAAAGGCTACCCAGGTGATTGAGAGTTTATAGAGCTAGCTGCTAACCAAGACTATGGCCCAATATTCTAGGAAGAGGCTGTAACAAACAAAAGCCTGGCTCTTTCTTCTTTTAGCATGGAGATCATTGTGCAACCAGGAATGAAAACAAAATCATAAAGCTGGAAAAACCAAACAAAACAGACAGTCATCTTAGTAATTTTAGAGCTCTTTATATTGCAGTGGTCTGGTTTCTACGTTTGATATTAAACTGTCCAGGGATTTAAAAAGAAGTCAGAAGAGCCCAGCATGTACCAAAATGATTGTCCTACATGCAGCCTACCACAGGATCATATGCATTAAATTTCAGGAAAACTCCTATTAGTGCGTTCCTATATGGAATGAGAAGTGTATCCTTATTTATCCTGTTATTCTCTATATCAGATTCCTGGGTGAAATGTCTTGGAGTGGTCTTGGAGGTTCTCAGTGACCTCACTCCTCACCCCCTTGCGTGCAGCTGAAGAGGGGTTTGCTCACCTCTCCTGCCGGGTCTGCTCCTCCGTGGTTTCCATGGCACACTCCAGGGAGCTCTGGAGGGATTGCAGCTGGTTCAGTGTCTCCTTCAAAAGAAAGCGAGTCACAAACTGCTCCAAATTGGAAGCTTCCTGATAGTCCTAAGAATTACGCGAAAAAACCCCAAAAGGTCAGGCTTTGCTTACTAGGTTAGAAATACGCTAGGGAAGGTTCAGACTTCATTCAGAAAGGAAGCAGGTTGGATGACTCCATGTTTACACGTAAACCACATAAGCAACCTTTGTTTATGGACAAAAACACCTCTGAATTTCCAGGTGTAGACACAACTCCCACTCAAACTGAGAGGCCCAAGTACACAATGACAGAACACAGTTTCTGCTCAAAAAGACCCTTTTCTTTACATCCTTAACTCCAGCTGATGGCAGCACCACATTACTTCTGAACATGGAAAAGCCAAAATAAGATTGACAGCTGCAGAATTGAATATAAAGTTTTAATTCAGATCCACTCTTGTGAAAAGATGTTTATCAAGCCCACTGGTCTGTCTCAGACAGTGATTATGGGAATAGTCTTTGAGCAGGGCACATGCTTAGGATAATCCCCTGAAAAACCCCACTAGCAGTTGACTGAAGGACTGTTTGTGCAAGAGAGGTTGCCTTCTGAATTTAACGGTCTTTGACCATTTTTTGTTCCTTTAATGTGTTTAATTATTTTTGAAACCATATATCTGTCTATTTCACAATTTCATGATATGCATCTAAATGTTATTTGAGCTTGAGTTTGGTTATTATAAAAGTTTTCACCTATACTTAGCAATCTGTAGTGGTTCTTTGAATAATGACATTTCCAATGTATTGTATATATCAAAAATATTTATGCTTTTTTTGTGTAGATAATTTCAGAAAGCAATTTTTATGCCTGTTGTCTCCCTGGCCCAATAAATCATATTTCCATGGCGGGCATCAATTTGATGTTTCTGGTAAACCCAGATCTGCAAAAACCCACTGTGGTCCCTTCCATGCCCATTATGTGATTCCGTGATTCGGTAGTTCTGCAGTAACATGTAGGTAATGCTTTGTAAGGGGGTGACCTTTACAATAATATAAACACCCTCTTTCTTGTTTTCTCATTAATAAATGTAATAGAGAGCATAGAGCAGACCCCTAGAGCCTCTGCTTACTGTGTTAAGGTCCCATCAGGAACAGAGAAAGAAAACATTTACATCTCTTAAGCTCTGAATGAATTTGTTGGCTCCTCACTCAGCTGATCTTGAAAACCTTTGGCTACAATTCCATCTAAAATAGTTTCATAAAGTATAAGGTGCCTTCAACGAAAATTTTCTTTACTCACTACATCTGAAGAGAGGTGATGGTCCCCTACCTCCAAACTTTAAAGACGACCTGTCACTTCAAGGGCAATGCCTCCTACACTATCTGAGAACCCGTTTGAGTATTTTTGGCAATGCATATGGGTATTTTTAAGCTCTTCCATGTTCTTTCCAATGTGAATTACAGCTGAAATGCCTTTCTGATTTTTAGACTTAGAATTTTTCCCTGTATGCATTTGCAATCAGAACACAAATACAAGATGTTTTGAAATTTGAATGTAAAATGAAAGATTGTCAGATAATAGCTTTAAAAGCATTTTGCTCTCATATGAGCACAATTTTTTCACAATATATGTTATTGAGTTAGTTCTTGTTAGAAGACTTCTGCTACAGAAATCTCAGATGTTAAACCACCCATGAATCATCAGAAGTTACTTATGTAACATCAGAAACTTTTCTAATGGTCTTTTACATTTACTACTTCTGTCTTCAGATTAATCAGCTGTGAGTCACTTTCCAATAAATAATTTCTCATTGATACAATTTTAAAATAGATGCTCATGAGAGATTGTCTGTCTACCTGAGGGATTCACACCAGTCTATAAATAATGTTTATGGCAACCTTTTTATGATTACTTAGTCTTTTTGTGCAGTAGAAAAGCTGATTTTTTGTTCTTCTTCTAAACGGTCTCCATTGTGATTGATTTAAAACTTCAGTGAACCTGACAGAGATCATTGCACTTCCAAAAATTTTGATTCTCTGTCATGTTAGAACAACATGTGTGAATCTGTGCAGCATGGACAGGTAAATCAAACACTTCAGTAGAAATCCAGGGTATGTTTTCATTTTTTTTTTCAGCTTTTGCCATTGCTCTTGAAAATAAGTGAACAAATCATTGCAGAACTGATGTTTTCTTGTAAGTTTTTGAATTGTGTTTTAAAATTCTGGGCATCCAGAAAGAAAATGTTGCAGTTATCACCATCATTCCTGCTGATACTCATGGTAAACCTGATACAGGCATGCTGGATTAGAACTTAAATGTATATCAATATCGTTTCATTTTGCAAACTGTTCAGGTGGGCTCTCACAAATAGGGGGATCATATAAACATTAGCTGTGTAATACTTGCTGCTGCCTGAGGCTGCTGCTTTCCAACTCCTTCAGAAAAAAAAATACCTAGAAAAGCTTTCCTGCATCTGAAAGTTAGTAAGATTTTTTCATTAGAACTACTCCAAGTTTGTGTATTGCACTGGGATTTAGTATTTTTTTACATTTCTGTCCCATAACTTCTATATTTAAAGGCTTTCCTATGGAAAAGGTCCTTGTGATCTTTAGATATGACTTAGAGTTACCTTATCAGATACACAGAGCTACTTTTGTAAAGATGGGAAAGGTAGGCAGGATGCTAACTTCATCTGTGGGAGTCTAGTTATCAAAGACTCTTTCCTTATGTATATTTTACCCAAATATTAGTGCTTACAACTATTCTATGTGGAATTACTTAACTCTCTTAATGCACATAGTTGAGCAAATAATTACAAATTATTTACTGTTTCCTTTAAAGAATTGCTGAGTCCAGCAATTCTGAGCTCACAGCAATGTTGAGCAGCTTCAGCTCCTACCCAGTGAAAGATAACTGCTCCTACCTGTCCTCTAAAGTTCTTCAAGGATCATGGGAGAAGGTATTCAACATATATAAATGATCTGAATAATTATAATTTAAGTCATGGAGGGAAAAAGATTGTCCATTACAATTCAATTTAAACCTCAAGCCCAGCTCTCAGAACTGAGGATTAGTAGCCATTCTTTGGTATCGTTTCACCACTATATTTCCTTCGAAAAGTACCTTATTTTGTATTTTACTAAAGGCATGCTGGTAAAACATTTCTGTATCAATTTATTAAATTTATATTATGGTAGAATCAGTGCAACTGGCATGCCCAGCATTTGTATTGTCAGTGTATCGTGCCACCAATCAGTAACAGGACCCGTGGATGGTGTCTGTACATAAACTAGATAAATGGCCCATTTCTTGAATTTCATTAGCTGTAAGTTACTGTTCATTAGCATATGCATTACACTGCACCACAGCCTGGGCAGTCCAGATGAAATACGCCTGTGTTAACATATTGTTCTGCTTGTTAGTTTTACTGATTGTGAATGAATGAGGGTAATTTTCCACATCTTCCTCATCAAGAGGCAGCTGTGACCTTTGTGAGCAGCAAAGATTTGCATTTCCTTTAATGCAACTGAAAATACACATAATTAGTGATTTTGCTGTGGAAAAGGTCACTGTGGTCTTTAAAAGTGTCTAAAGGCTATCTTAAGAAGTGCAGGAGAGGTTCTCCTTTCATAAAGGCGGAGGAGGCAGGGTTTAGGAACCTCCTAGTGCAGTCTCCATCTCAGGGTTACCACAGGCTCAGCAACTCTTGATCCTCTCAGTCTCTGGTGCCAGCCTCAGCCCTCTTCCCTGGTGACTTGACCATGCTGCTCCATTTATCAGAAGAGCAGCTTCTTGAGATGGAGAAGGAGTGGGACACTTGCTGATATATTACTTAGCAATTTTCTGTTTCCTATTTATATGTCATATTAAACATAATTTCATAAAAAATATTTATGCTTATTTTTACAGAAAATACCCTCAAGTCAACTGAAAAGCAGTTATCACTGAATATAACTCAGTAAGGAATAATCTATTTAAATTTCCCTTTATCGTGGAATGTCTCCTGCCCTGTATGTTTAGATCCCAAATTCGTGGGACAATGCCCTGGGTTACAACTTTAAATTGAGGACATAAGATTAGTCAGAATAACTTCACTAAAATGAAATCTCTAAGATCTAATTCTTCAGACTGTAGGAATAAATCAAAACAGCATAAGAATAAAATCATAATTTCACCAGGAGCCATATTGAGAGATGCTCAGTGTATTGACTTCACACAAATGTAACCTTTACAGCATCCTCACTGTAAAAGTGATCAAAGGAGGATGTGCCCAATTATTAGATTCAACTTTGATTATGGCACAAGTTTTACAAGTTTATCCAAGTATTATATTTAGCATAAATTATGTGTTTAAATTCTACCCAGAGAACTGGAACAGTGACAATTTCTGCTAACCATCTGCAGTGCTGACGTAACAGCAATGAAATAAAATAGGCTGATTAGAAAGAATATCATCACGCATTTGTAATGGCATCTATCAGAACAGTCTATCACTCTCCTGTACTGGGATCGGTGAAGGAGTAATACACTGTTGCAATAATATAGTATGTACATAATCCATGCATGGATAAAAAGTAACTCCTATTTAACAGCTATTAGGTGCACCACATAGCCTAGAGACAAGAAACTGCTTTGGATGTGTTTGATATTAGCAGGGAGCAGGGAAATGTGTAACGCCATTGCTCCAGGGAGCAGATTGCAACAATACATAGAAAACATCAAAGCTGCTGGTGGTTTTGATAGGTATCAAGAGGAGAATGGCTAGTTGAATGTTTATTTTTCTGCTGTGAAGTAGTTTCTGTTTAGAGGTATGAATATTAAATTAAGGGGGTTTTCATTTTGTTTTATTTTCTTTTCTGACTAAACACATCTTCTCTGCTACTGGCAAAAATTTAAGCATTGTCTCTTCCTGACCCAATAGGTGTAAAACTTCCACAAAAAAAGATCAAAGAAGTTCCCAAGAGTTTTCATTACTTTGATAAGGAGCTAGAAGAGGAAAAGTGTGAATCTCTGGAATATCCTTGCATGACTGCTCAGAATTAATTGCTTGCAGCTTTTTGAATTTATCTTAGCTTGTTTTGACTTGCACTAATAGTCACAATCTTAAAACTAAATAAAAATAAAAATTCCAAAACATAATTTAAGAATGTCCCCAGATAAAAATAGAGTTTATTCATAGGGTCCTCTCTGCCTTGTAGCAGGGTGGAACTGGTGATATATTTAGCATTATCACCAGCATTCCTCTCTTCAGCTGAGAGACAGTCAGTTCAGTTACTGACTGGAACAGGCTTCTCAGGGAAGTGGTGGAGTCATCATCCTTGGAGGTATTTAAAAGATGTGTGGATGTGGCACTTGGGGACATGGTTTAGTGGTGGATTTGGCAGTGTCAGGACGTTAATGGTTGGACTTGATGAATTTAAGGATTTTTTCCAACTTGAATGATTCTAAACCTTAATGATTCTATGATTTTTGATTGACATGAAAAAAAAATATTAGCAATAAACCTAAAGGAATAAATGAACTATTTTCAAAGCCAGTGCATGAAAATTAATACTCAGGATAAACTGAGAAATACCTCTTATTCTTGTGCAGCAGCTATTCATTGCATTAATTCTGTGAAAGGTGCACTTGTACAAAGTGCAATTTCATAGAGAACAAGACTAGATTCTGTGAAAAATGTTAATAAATTCTAACCGCATGTAAAAATGGGTGCCAGCCAATTTAACACAATTTTTATGAAAACAAAAAAGCAATTTGAAACTTCATTTTTGCTCAGACAGAATGTTAGTTGTGGAACACTATTGTCAATGTGTGCTTATCTAACTTTCTTCCCAGTTAATTTGTTTTGAGATATAATTTACATAAATGCTACTGTTACTGTTACTCAAATATGCAATTAAAAAAAAATCTAGGTATTCTGGTTTATAATGGGTATCAACCCTCAAGAGTGATTTACGTAATTACCATAAATGCACCATCAGTAACTAAATTTCAAGCCCTGTGTAACTCTCTCAGCTCCTATAATCTTCTCTTTTACTTTACTGGCTCCTATTTTTAGACTATTCAAGAAATTTTCAAGTAATAATAAGGCTGCACTGACTTTGCTTAGCTTTGGGGTTTTTTGAGCAAAGCAGAAAAATTAATGATTTTGTAGAAGCAGATAATTAGACATACTGTGTTGGTCATTGAATCCAGGATCTTGCTGTGGCACACCACACACCCCCCTTTCTATGCTTTTGCAAGCAACTTGTAAAAAGCAGTTAGGGTTTTTTCCCCCAAAAGACTTGGAGGCTATTCAAGAACTTAGTAGCTCCACTGAAGAATTATCTTGTTTTCATCCTAAAATTAATGTTTTTGTTTTGTGTATGTAAATGCTGGGTGAAAACCAGTCTTAAATAAACCAGTTTTGATAACTACTGCTCAAATGCATTTTGCTAGTTCACTGAGTGCTAGTTCACTGAGTCAGGTCCCCTGCTATCACAGACAGACCATTAGGTGTTTTTCATAAAAGAGCTGCAAAGGAGGGAAGAAAGTCCCTCCAAAGCAAAGAATCAGACTTTTCGAGTGAAAAGGATGAAATTTGCAGTGTCCCATCCCTCTTTTCCTGTGTTTTCTGCCATTCCTTTCCATGGAAGCCTGCAGTGCTTTTGTCTCCAAAAGAATTATACCTCAGTATTTACAGGAGTAGTGTGCACTCAGAGGTCATCACTTTGAAAAAGCGTGCGTTAACTGCTGTAGCCAAAGCACCTCGTGGCTTTCATCTGTGGAAGAAAGGAATGTTTTCCATCGGCTGTTCAAAAGTCCAGCCCAAGTCCTTCCAGGAGGTTGCTGTTGCATTGTAGTCACTGGATTTGCACTTCAGATATAAAGTTATAAGGTCAAGCTACACTCTTACTGGATCAAAGTTTCACCTTTATTAGCACTGTTAACTGTAAAAAACAGTTTCTTTTTTTTTTTTTCTTAGAATCTATAGCACTATTTCCTTTTGAAAAGAAAATATCTAATAAATATAACCAATATAATCTAAGTAGCAGCTCAGATATGAAGCTTTTTTTGCTGGAGACTGGATCACATTTAGAACAGCTGTGGTGGTCTTAAGTCACTTTTGAGACAGCTCACAGGCCAAGTGAGTGTGAGTGCTAAACAGACCCTGCACTTGCAAGGAAAAGAAGCAACTGCAAGGGCACTTAGTGCTGCTTTCCTGAAGAAGCAGCTCTGCCACATTCAGTTACTCTCAATGATTCCCAGTTCCCACCTCTTTGCCATTGTGCCAGTGCAAACAGTCTCAGTTCCAGTTGTTGCTCCAGTAAGTTAAGAGCTGATACTCTCTATGTCAAGACCATTGTCAGTTCCACAACAGAGCAGTAGGTGAGGCTCAAGCCAACAGGCACTGAAATCATGGAGCAGGAAGCACGTCCCATGCTGAAATCCCCCTGGCACAGTCACTTGGCCACCAGCCTGCTGTGGTTAGACTTCACCAACACTGAGATTGAAGGCGGGAGTCAGGAAGAGAGGGGGGTGCTCTTCAGCCAATGAAAAAGTGAACTTCAAATGGGGGTAATGAGGGATAAAGGATACTGTTGGATCAGGGTAAGCATCACCAGCTAGTTCTTCCTTGGAGAGACAGCTCCTCTGGGAAGAAAACCCTTCAGAGACCTCAGAGCTATTCAAGTATCTAACCTGGAGTTGGTGCCCTACAAAGACCCACCTGGTTTCCAGCTGCTGCCCCAGGAGGAGGTCTCATCCTGCCCCTGGGCCTCCTAGAGGTCCTGTGTGCTATTTGTCAGGCCTGTGGAGACATCCTGGACATCCTTGACTATCCCAGATCTTCTAAAATATCTTTAGATAATGGTTTAAACCCCTAAATACTTTTATATTGTCAATTTAATTTCATATGGAAATCAGACTTTTGGTGCTTAAATGAGCTTTTGCTAGGTTATTGAGTACAGAATAGCTCACCACCAGCAGAAGGTTATTATTCATCGTTTGCAATGAACTATAGCAATACCAGAAATCAAAATGAGAGAGCAAAACTTGTTCTTACCAAATAGCTAACAAACAGCAACAATCTTACATCTTGGTAGCTTAGGGAAGACATGTTCTTTAATCTCTACATTTCTGATTTTCAGTATTCACAAGTCAATAGAACTGAGATGTCGAGCATCTTAAACAAATGGTCTGTTTTTGCCTATCGATATCATTACCCAGTGACAGATTTTATTTTCAGAGCTGTGGGTTGCAAAATATTTCTTAATTATATTTATATGTGACTGCAAGCTAGAGAAAGTAATAAAAATGCAGCTTGCTGAATGTGTTATGTTCCATGTGGGTAATAAAAAAGATTAAGTATTTTAATTAAATATGCTTTATAAAAGATGTCAGAAAAAAATGCCTAAAGAATGCATTTGTAAAGTTTTGCTGAGTGTTTAATTTTTAATGCTTCCTGTATATAAGATGAAGAAGAAATGCAATAAACAGAACTATCCAGATAATACTTTGATCCAGAAAATATCAACTTGGCAGGTGCAAGAAAACCAAGGGACACCAAAGATCAATGTCCTCACCACTCCAGTATAAGCCACGCAGGCAGACTCTCCATCCTAAGGAGAGAAATGATCAAATATCAAATGCCACAAATCCCTCTAAAACTCCTCAGATGGTTTTCCTTCCTGCTGTAAGGATAAAACACAGGGAGCAGTACCCAAACAGAAAGACTGTGGCTCCCCTATCATCTTCTGGTTAGATGGGGTTTGCATTGAAGTATATTGCTTGCAAATACCACTCAGTCTTTTCCCTGCTGAAAGATGTTCCTGGGGAAATCCGTTTCTCTATAATTTTAGCTTAGCACCCTCCCATCAAGAAATGGAGCATGAAGAGTTCCTACACTCCCGAGGGCTTCCTATCTTCCCAGGTGCTGTTTAGTTTGGTTTGGTGGGAGGGATCTGGCCCCAGAACAGTGAAAGGAAGTCAAAGCTTCTTGAACCTGCTAACACACTGGAACGTTTTCTGCCACAGATGACGATGGTTTCACTTTCAGATAGCAGAGGACTGGAAGACTGGAGAGAAGCTCAGTTCAAGAAAGCTGTGCTGACAGCTCTTTCAAACTACAGAGGGCAATAAAGCACACAGAAATCATGCTGAAATTGCCTTGCAGGAGCAAGGCTCCTGCTAATCTATTGGGGAAAAATATCCACATATGGAAATCATTTGGAATGATGGGGACAATTTGGTTGATCTTGATTTAAATCCAGGAGTCCATAGCCAAGCCAAGTTCCAGTTGCTCTTGGTGGGATATTGTATTCAGTTTGTTTGGCAAGGTTTGGGGAGGGGGAATGGAGCAACTACAGGGATGTTTTCTGTGAGGAGCTGCCAGAAGCTTCCCCCATGGTTGACAGAGCCAATGCCAGCTGGCTCCAAGGCTGAGCCCATCAGGGCTCCTGGTATTGCCTCTGGGATAATAGGTATGAGAAGAGGGAAAAGTTACTGCAGAGAACTGAATTGCAGCCAGAGAAGAGAGGAGAGGGAATATGTGAAAGAACTATGCAGACACCAGGGTCAGTGCAGAAGCAGGGGCAAGGGTGCTCCAGGCACTGGAGTTGAATTCCCCTGCAGCCCCTGGTGCAGACCATGGTGAGGCAGCTGTGCCCCTGCAGCCCATGGAGTTCCACGATGGAACAGAGATCCACCTGCAGCCCCCAGAGGAGATGCACAGCAGAGCAGGTGGATGCCCAAAGGATGCTGTGATCCTGTGGGAAGCCTGCACAGGTGGGACCTGTGTCCCCCTGGAGAGAGCAGCCTGTGCTGGAGCAGGTTTGCTGGCAGGACTTATGACCCTGCAGTGGACCCATGCTGAAGTAGCCTGTTCCTGAAGGATTGCACCCTGGGATTGCATTAGGGATTTATATTTTTCACACATGCCAATCCATGCTTTTCATTGAAGTCTGACACATCTTCTCAAGGGTTTCCTTGGAAACTGGAGCTGAAGAATTTTTGCTAGGACTCCAATTCTGCAGCTGCCTCTCGTGCAAAGTACTTACTGAGTATGGGCAACTTTAACTGATAGCGATTTTCTGTAGGAACGACTGAGTGGTGGTTTTTTGTCTGATTCTAAAGTCAACAAATCAATAAAGTACCAAGTTGCACCTTTCCCCACTAAATATTTAAGAATGAACGAGCTCTGCACCTGAAGTGGCACACACTCTGGAAAGGTTTAGCAGAAACTGATAGCGGTGCTGAGTTTTCTTCAATCCATAAAGTCAGAGGGGATGGAAAGCTCACGGCAGTTCTGAAGGCTTGAATCAGTCCCGTGCTTTGCAGGGTGGAGTTCAGATTCAATCTCGGTAGTCTCTACTCTTGGTTTTTAATATGACAATTTAGTACTTGGAAATTTGGTCCAGGTTATTGGAAACTGACTCAGCCACTGCAGATACACGGACTCCTGGTGGCTCTCACAGTGTAGGTCTCCAATTCCAGACCTTTTTTCTATATATGAGTTTTCCAACTAGGTCATCACTTAGAAGTTAGTAATAAATGCTGCTACTACTCAGTGACTGTTCAAGGGACTCAGTGGCTGCAGTGGCAGAATGGTGACAAAGTTTTATGCTGCACTAGGAGAGGAAACCCAGCTCTTGGCTGGGATGCATGTCAATGGCCTTTTAAAACCAGAGCAACCATTTCTGAGCACCTGTTTGCATGAGCAGGGAGTCAGCTCCAGCGAGGAGCTGCCTCACATCTTTTGTGTCACTGATGATGAGCATCATTTATCCATGCTCTCTCAATGTGCTAACTAACTTCTGCTGCACCTCCAGCTCTGATTTTAGATGGCTGCAGTCCAGATTTTAGACAGGAACTTCAGTAAAACTTGAACTATTTAACACAGAAATTTTAAGATTTGCACTCCAGTGATTTATCAGGTCGTGAGGTCACATAACCTATCTATTTCCTGAGAACGGAATTCCTGTTGAAAATAATCCAAATTTTGAATTGAAAAATTAATTTCCATACAAAGATGTAGTGGCTGAGCATATCCTTGGCAGAAAGCTCTATTTTAGAATATTTGATGACACATTTTTTTGTTTGACTGTGCTCACACACAGTTTCTACTAAATGGAATTAAAAGTGTTTTTCCAGTGTTAGTCTTGCTCTATTTCTGCCATCTCTAACAAATAGTCAGCTGAAGTATTCCTGAAAGACAGAAAACCCATTAGGCTTGAATCTTCCGTTAAGAAAACAAAATACAAAGAAATTGTGCTTTCATTATATTTTAGGTGGGTTCTTCAAGCAGACAAATGAAACACATTAATATTCCAGATTTTCTTATCCGTATTTCTAGTCAGGCCAGCACATACATTTTATAATCTCATTAGTCTGCTGGGACTCCTCCTTGTAATTAACTTCTGAAGTAATTCTTAAATGCTGTCTTTTATTTACTTCCAGTTGTTATGAGATGATGTCCTGCCCTTCAGCAGCAGTATTTTATACACATGGCTATTCTTTTTAAATTATGCACAGCTAAAATGAACCAATCTGTTGCTTTTTAATATTCAGCTCTACAAGACAGTGAGTCAGTGTCCATTCACTTCATTAGGAGTGGAAGATGCACAGCATGAATGAAGAGACATTCAGCTTCCTGGCTCAAGCTCTAAATAAATAAGCTACACTTTTGGGTTTTTATTTTGGCAGTTTATGTAAAATGTATGAGTACTTTACTCCTGCTAACCCCCAAATACCAAAGATAACAGTTTCACTGAAGAAGCACAGCTTTCTCCATATTGATCTCTCCATTGATTGACTGGAAAAACTTCCCAGGGTTTTTTGACCCCACTGGATCTCACAGAATAATTTTGGCTGAAATTTCTGTTCTTGGTGACTAGCCTGGTGTGGATCTGCAGCTGGGTTTGGAGGATCTGGGTTCACTTCCCTGGTTTGTGCTTCCCCTCACCTTTTGAAGCTGTTCCACCTTGCACGGAATACTTGACCGTTCAGCCAGGGAAGAGAAGGGAATCACCCCATGTACGGACGCACTTTTGGTCAGACAGACAGCTGGGGTGTGGTCTGACCACGGGAGCAGCTATGACCACAATGAATTGAGTGCCAGGGGCATCGGCTGCTTGGCACATCCTGCAACACAGCCACATTCCCGGTCAGATGTGCCATGGAGAAACCAGCCTTCTTCCCTTGAGAAACTTCCCTCTCTCCAGGTAAAGGTCCCCTGCCTGTGCTCGTGGAAAACAGCCCCAACACCTCCTCTTGGCAGGCTCTGTGACCACTGCTTTTGTTTAAAATGCCTCAAAGGGAAATGAAATCTTCTTCTTGGTCAGGAGGTTTCACTCAACCCACCACGTTATTTTTTCAAATTTGGTTTATTTCCAAATGTTGGTGCTGATACTTACCCACATCTGGCAGGGGACATAGAACCCTCTTCATACAACAATGCAAAGAACATTCTTCAGACCATTCACAAGGATAAATTTTGCCTTATCTAAACTGCAATAGTTTGCAGATAGGTCTTCAAAGATCTCGTATACAATCATTTTGACAAGCCTTTTCTTACTGGATTTTGCTACAAACATGTATATCTGGAAGAACTTAAATATGAATTAGTAAATTCAGATAAGAAAACTACTGGAAATACTCCAAGCAAACAAAATATACAACATAAAGAAAATTTCACAGTTTTTACTTACTTTCTTTGTTTTGTCCATTGCCTTCAGTATGGTTATGTTTAAGTCGTCCAAGACAGATAGAACATTTTCATATTCTCCTAAGTGCTTTGAAAAATAATCTAAAAGAAGACAAAACCCCACATCACCTACGAATGATCTGGAAATCAATATTTCATTAAATATCAGCTTTATCATGTCTGAACTCAGTTACGGCATTATTAAACATCTAAATATAAATTGAAAAGGAGTAACAATGAAAAGGATCATTTTCTTTTTAAATTTCGTATTCTTTCTCTGCAAAATAATTCCTGGTGTACTTAAAATATCAAAATCAGTATTTCAAAACATTTTCTTTCAATAAGAGTTGCCAAATTCACAAAAAATGTAAAATATCAATTTGACAGCTCAAGCAAACTTATTTTCAGAATATCTACATCTTCCTTGTAAACTAAATTTTCAGTCTAAATGTCTACAATTAGTAGCAGGAAATGAAGTTTTTGTATATATGTGGTGAATTTGATTAGATTGATACAAAAATGAATAATTCTGGTAAAGTCCCTAGAGGAGATAGTATCAAGTAGGGGCTGTTGTGAGGCAGGGTTGGTTGTGACCAGTTGTTTCTCTGTGAAATGATGAGACCATGAGTTGGCCAAATAAGCTTCTAGTCCCAGGTGCTGAGATATTTTCAACAAATATGATGCATGCAAAATTCATTTTAATGAAAATCATGGAAATAACAAATTGCAGGATGTCCTTGTGTAGCTTCTTAAAGCAGAGGACTTTTTAACAGGAAGAAATGATGTAAATTCTGAGGGATTACAGCAAGTGGAGGAAGCAAACCTGGAAAGTCATGACCCAAGTTCCCATTTGGTTGTTGTGGTGAAATACAATAGAGGGAAGCACAGGAAGGAAAAGTGAAAAATAAATAAATAAAATCATGTTAAAGCTTAGAGACTGTGTTAGACAAGGCATTTAGACATCAGATCACCTGGAAGAACACAAAAATCAATATCTAAATGGCAGACAAGAAGAACAAGATTACATAGGAACTTTTTTAAATAATGAATAGCAACACTTTGGGGCTTTTAAAAGGTCAGCATGAGCTTCTCAGGGGAATCATGAAAATATAACTTATCAGGAACACTGCGGCATGACCTGGTATTGCTGAGAGGTTGAATGAAGTTCATTCATTGAATAAATCATTTCAGATTTAGAATGAAAATGTATTGCGAATTAGCACCCTGGATGTTTTTTAGCTTCATTTCTGAGGTGAACTGATATAACTCAGAAAGAGCTGTATAATCACAAGCTTAAACATGTGTTGAGTAGACTCAATACCAGATTCACGGATGAGAAACACCCTAGTGGCAACATTTAAAAGATTTAAAAGGCATTTGAATCAGCCTGTATTTTATCAAAACAGAAAATAAACAGAGTCAGTGCTGGACTGACAGCTCCCTCAAGCCCAGCAATCCTGTACGCCTCCAGTGCAACATCAACTGCAGTAAATCCCTTGTGGAACAAAACCACCTCTCTTCCTCAGCCAGGTTTATACAATTTTGGCCAGATGCTCAACCAGCAGAAGTTGTCACAGCCCAGTTCACTTCAGGTGAATCTCTTGTCATGTATTTATAAACCACAGGGTGAGGTGTATTTTAGTGGGTTCTTGGCCCTGTCACCCTGTGGGTGGGTAAATGAGCTGGTATTCAACTTGACAGTTGAACTTTTAAAGTTCTTCAACATTGTTGACCACTGGAAAACTTATCAGGCTGCCATCTTTCCCTCAGAAACTGGCTGGTATGAATTTTTTTTTTGTGTGAGAACCTGCAAAAGCCTTTCTTTGTAAATTGTTTTCTGCTGCAAGAAGCACTCCTAAATCAGGTGCTGTAAGATAAGCTGGAGAGCAAACACGGTGTTGGGGAGATGACGTACAGCCCAGAGTGAGGTACAGAAATGGGTAATTGGGCCAAAATCTAGGCCTTGCAGGAGTTTTATTGTGACAAAGGATCATAGAACTTGTCAAACTTGCTGTTCTCCCTGGCTCAAGTAGGAGAAAAGTAATGAATTTTCTTTTAGTGGGGTATATGACAAGTGATAAAGTGAGAAACTAACTAGAAAAAATATCTCACACAAAAGGGAAATAAAATACAAGTCATCTATCTATCTATCTATCTATCTATCTATCTATCTATCTATCTATCTATCTTTATGTCAGAACAGATCTTGAATCTCAGAGAGTGTGAAATACTGATTAGGAAAAATATTTTTGAAGTAAATTCTGCACACAGGGGATGACAGAGTCTGAAAAGATTACAAGCCATCTGCATTTTCCCAGGAGTTCCCCGAGTGGAAATTATTTTCTGTTTGAGCTACAAAGATTAAACAGAAAAAAATAATCACATGGCATGTTTATTTGCACAGGGCTGCTGCAGGCATAGATTATGTTCTTTCCCAAAAAAGAACTTACCACAGAGCTCTTCTGTGTCAAGATTGCTGGAAAGATAAGAGTATAGAAGGTTAGTGAGGTTAGTAATTTTTTTTTTGTTGTATTCGTAAATAGTGCAACTCAAATATTAGCCTGGCTGGGATATGAAGCCCCCCTGCCTGGGCTACAGCAGGAGATGCAAGTGCCTGGCTCTTGCTGGCCTTGCTATGCTGCCTTAGGGCAGAAGGCTGCAGCCTTTCCAAAGCTGACTGCAGGCACAGCCTCCCTTCCTGATCACATTCCCACTGGCACCTTCCTACTCACTGCAAACTCACTTTGAAGTTCAGCCTTTGTGCATCATGATGCAGTCACTGCTCCTCAGGCCTTACACATTTGGCCCCAGTTCTGGCAGGAATCCATCTAAACACCAGAAATGTTTGGTTTGGGCTTTCTTTCTCCACCTTTCTGCCTGTACTTGTCTTCTGTGGCTGTCATGCTGGACAGCAAGGCTCAGAGATCTTGGCCTTCCATGCTAAAGAAGAAAAAATCCAATAACTTTCTCCTGTTTGCAATCTTTGCTGTGCAATAGTGTTCTGTGGGAGAGACAGTACAGAAGGAGGATAGAACCAGACATAGCCCATGAGCACACATAATTCCTAAGACTTTCTGGCCATGCAAGACCATTTCACCTCTACTAACTTTGGCAAAATTAGTGATGTGAAAAGTATAGAGGTACTGCCATGTTCCCATGCCAATATTACATAAATACATAAATGCAGGGAGGTATTCTATTCAATTCAAACCTGTTCACTTGAAGCAGATTTCATCTTGATCAACTTTGAAGTGATATTTTCTCTCATAAGCAAGGCCTTAATAGTTAAAAGAGAAAAACATTCGACCTACAGCTCATTACTGAAAGTTAGCATACTGCCTTTCTTCCAAGGAGGAAAAGAAACAGGTTATTAAAGAAACTTAAAAGCATGAATGTCCTCTTTGAATCTTGAACGGCTGATTGCACTTAGTATTTTTTCACTTATCTTTTTAATGGGATTTTTTAATTGAACTTTTAATAAAATGATGACACAGTACTATCTTAAAATCACTTTCTTCACTGCTAACTTCCACACATCTGGCTCTTATTTCACAAGGGAGAGAAACTGATAGAAATTGCAGGATCCTGGATTATCACAAACTTGCATAGTCAGGGCTATAAAAACTTCCGAACACTTTTAATTGATAATGTAAATGAGATTTTCACACAACACTTATTAATTGAAGGTGATCTTATCTGCATTCAAACAGGCCAAGTTAGATGGCTGCAAATGAGACTTGCACCTGATTTTCCCAATGACCTTGGTGGCAGGTATAAAGGAATTCAGAGTCTGTAAGAACTGGTGCTGAAGTTGTGAAACTTAACTCTTAGGTAAACAAACTGTGTGGTGGGAAAAAGTGTCTGCAACTCCTCAAGGCTGTTTACCACAGATCACTACGGCATCCATGGTCAAATGTGTCTGGCCAACACTTCTGCAGGTCTGCAGTCAATTTTGGAACAGTCCAGATGTTCATCTCTTAAATGCAAACTGAAACCCTGAAAGCTGGAAAATTGCCTGAGTCAAAGAGCCTTGACAGAATATGATGAGGTTAAATGACAGGAGTTTGCTGTTAGAATGCTCGCTCTTTTTCCATCGTCCCTGCATTTTCTGCTTCTTCACATCATCTGCCCTAATGGCTTAATGTAAAAGAGACTTCTGCATTTCTTAATGCACAGCTTGATAACTGTGTTTAAAACAGCCTTTCATGTTGTTAGCCAGTCAAATTCATGCTCTGTTTTCAAACTGTTTATTTAAATCCCTTCTGGTCCCCGTTCTTTTGCAACATCCTCAGCACCATGTTAGTGACACAGGGAGTGGCTCAGAGGCTTTCAGCATCCCTGTTTTCAGCAGGCTGTTTGTCCTATTGACAGGAGTGACACAGCTGCAAATGGACTACCAGTGAAAATGGAAAAGTATTCAGGTGCTGAATTCATTTTCAGTTAGAATTGGACACCCGAATAACCAGAAAATGTTGTCCAAAGCATTTTGTGCAGCAAGCCTGTGAAAAAACACACAAAAGAGATGAAGAACGTGGATTTCTGTCTAGCATACTCAGTATTTCCTTCTGTTATGAATACCCTTGGAGGCTTCATTGTTCTTGGCATCCTGTTTGAAGGGGATGCTGCTCTAGGCAGGGAAGCTATAATTTTGTGTCAGTGATTATTTCATTCTCTCAGAAATAATGACATGCCGCTTCAAACACAGTTGTGAATAAACCTAGGAATTCTTTTGCTGTATACAAACAATTTTGAGCTCCCTGCAAGATGCTACAGAAATAATTAAAGAAGTTTGGCAAGTATTTAATAGTACAGGAGTGAGGTGCACACCAGAGGGCTGTTTCCATAACTCAGTACTCAGGTTACAGCAGGCACCTGTTCATCATTTCAGTGGGTACATTTGCCAAGGATGCTTCTGCTTAGACCCATAATCTGGCAAGGCTGAACATGTTATTAACAATATTTTCTGGATGACTCACATCCAGGCACCAGCCCTCCACTCACAATAAGCAACCAAGGCATAGGGTGAGGCAAATGCATCCACATCATATCAGCACAATAATTCTCAATTTTCTTTCTGACTACTAGATGCAGTCCTTCTACCTGTCTGTGTCTAAAATGTTCTCTACCTAAAAACATGAGCTATTTTTAAAGGACTATTACACTGAGCAGTCCTGAACACTGAAAAGTTGATCATAGCTATTGGTCAGTGACAGAAAAATAAGCAAATTCACTTGAATGAACTGTAGCAAAAGTGCTTATTTGTGGTACCTCTGGAAGTGGTTCAAAATGTAGAATTGCAAAGCAGCTGTGCTCTTGTTCTGCCCACTACAGTTGACTATGGACTGGGGGCAGCCAGGGAGGAGGGAGGGTTAAAGCTATTTCACTCATCCACTGCTGTGGATCCATGGATCCATCCACTGACCTGGCACATACTGTTCTAAGGTACAAAAGGCACCAGCAGATGATCTACATGTTTTCCCAGGACCATAACAAGAGGAAATTGAGAGTATGGAATTTAGAATATAGAGCAGTTACTTTATTGAAGAATCCAATACTATACAAAAGACTTTATGAACTAACTGAATTTAGGAAAATCTTTGCCATGACTTACAGCTGGACAAGGATAACACTTTCTTCTTCAGATCTCTCTTCATTCTCAGATATGAGAAGGATTTATTTCAGAAGCTTGAACTAACTCTCTTTTCAGTCCCATTTGCATGTCTTTTTGCTAAATTTGGTTTTAGGGATGAAAGTTTGAAGCTGGTATCGCCTACTGTTATGTAGAAGCACATAATTTGTGAGTAAAAGGAATTAAGTGTTACTTAAACTATGCAAGAGTAACTGAATAGGCATCCATGGACAATCTCAGCTGAGAAGCTGTAAGCTCTTTGCAACAAGAAAGCTTATGTACCATCTCACTGTAAGTCACCAAAATGAGATAAGTTCCCCAACACTACAGAGGGTGTTTTGCAAAGAAGTCCTACGTGTGCACTTCCATTTTAAGGATTTTCTGCCTCACAGCTCCTTTGCAACAGCAAACAACACCTTTTTGTTTAGGTTTGTTCAAGGTTTCTTACCAGTGGAGGCAAAACTGCTTGCACTAGGATGCAGTGCTGCAAGAAGCCCAGGCATTGGCCTCTTGTCATAGAAAAGGGAGAGGAGGAAGAGGGGGCAGAGGTGGGACAAAGCTTCTGTCCCTGGGGAGGCAAACTTCCTGCTGCCCCGAGGACACTGCTGCCCTTGAATCCCAGACCCACCTGGACTGTGCACCCTCTGGGCTCTCAAAGGCAGCAGCCAGCTTGGCTCTCTGGGCTCTGACTTGGGCAGTGGGGTTATGGCTCTTTTAATATCCCACATTTTGCTTCACTAAATGATTGCCTAGTTTGCTTAGTTCCAGGCTAAGTGATAACTTCAGAATCATAACTTACTGCTCTGCCCGTGGCAGGACTGAAGGAGAGACTAAAGGAGTTTTTTTCTGACTAAGAACTCGTCTAAAAAAACAACCCTCTAGTCCTTCGCATTCAGCAATGATTCACAGGGATGGGATGACTACATAGCTGACAAGTAACTTTAATCATCCCAGCTATAACAGCCTTTGTGTTGCTAAAAGAGGCTTAATAATGCTATTAAAACTTGTTGTGTATTCTAAAATCTGTAGAGCACTGTACAAGGGCTGCAGAGCTATGGTTTTTTCACAGAGTCTGAATGACACAAACCCAAATGAGGAGATGAGATGCAGCATCATGGTGTCTCTTTTGCCACAGAGAGCAAATTTCAGAGTTTTCACCCCACAGGAGACAATAATGTTTCAATTTCTGGTTTTGTCACAAAATGCTGGGGTTTTTTTAAACCTGAGATTAAATTATTTATTCTTAGACAAAACGTTTACTTTGGTTTCTTACACTCCTTGGAAATGCACAGGAGCAGGCAATTCCAAAATGTCAGAAATCAAGCAAATGAGGCAGAAGGTCAGCTTTGCTGAGCAGGCATCTTTTGGAAAAGGAAGGCATATACCTCGTGTAAGCAAGGTCAAGGGACATGGGAACAATACAGAGATGCAGCTTGCCAGTGTAAGGAGAAAATTCATGAATCCAAAGATTAACTGGAGTTGAAGCTGCCCAGAAATGTGTGGGAAAATAAAAAGGTACTTTAAATACATTATAGAAGCCCAGGCATTGGCCTCTTGTCATAGGCACAGGAGCGATGAGGATCGGCACCTCACAAACAGGGACCTGGACAAGACAGAGGCGTTTAAGGCATTCTTTGCCTCTGTCTTCAACACGGATGATGGACCAAGGGGGTCTCAGTGCCCTGAGCTGGAGGACCATGGCTGTGAGAATGTTTGACTCCCAGTCGACCCTGAAACTGTGCAGGATCTGCTGCTTCAGTTACATCTCTACAAATCTATGGGCCCTGATGGGATTCGTCTGAGAACCCTCAGAGCTATCTGATGTCATGGTAAAACCTCTCTAGATAGTTTTTGAGCGGTACGAAAACTCTTGTGGTTCTCTGGGAAACCCACATTATGGAAGGGTCTATCCCTCCAAACTACACCTACCGTTAGGCAACGGGCTTACTGCAGGGAAGCCAATGTTATCTACTGCAGAACTGAAATGAAACACTTTAAATCAGCTCAATTTAGTTAAATGTAACTGAAAATAGTCCTTACTGTTTGATTTTTTTGCTGAGAGGGATTGTCATTTTTTTTCTGCAAAAAGCTGAATTTCCCATCAAAAATAACCACTCATATGGAAAATTTCCAAGCAGACTTCTATTTGCAGCTTGTCTGTCTGACCAGAGGATCTGATAGCATCAGGATTTTGTAAATCATTCTCCGTGAACTTGTTTTGATCAGTTGTGAAATACTAAAATGTATAATCAGCTCACTCTGACCAGTATCTTGTCTTTGTCTCTGTGCTTCGTTTCCAAGCTGATTTCCGTAGCTATGGTCTTGAAAAATCTGAGAGTTAAAGCCAATAGCTGCAATTAAATGTCTTAAATATTAGCAAACACACCTTTCTGGTGCCAATGTGCCTGAACTTCTAATTTAATCTAAAAGAACCAGTTTTTAAAAAATGTTCCAACTTCATGCAATTTTTACATTCAAAAATTCCTTTTAAAAAGAAAATTTACTAACCTGCAGTTCACCTAATTAAAGATCCTGTCTGTATCTCATATTGTTCTTAATAAATTTTCTATTTTCCTTGTTGTACTTAGAAGTTAATTCTTTTTTCTGTGTACTTGTATTGAACTGTGAAAGATCAGCAATAGCATGAGACTGAAATATGCCTTCCAACTAAAACAAAAGGAAACCATCCAAGGCAGAGATAATTAGTATACTTAGAGTACCCTTAAACTACTGAGGACTTGTCATTATTATGTTTACAAGCAGAACCTTAAAGGAAGCATTCTGGTCCATATAAACGTGCCTTTCATTTTAGTTTCAGTGCACTGTCCTGGGCTCCAGGCTCATGGGTTCCCGCGACTGCAAGGATTGCTAACCAGCCTCTTACTCTCTACATCCAGTTGTCACCTTTTGGAGTTTGCTGCTGGGGCAGATGATCTCGGCATTTCTCTTTTGACCCACGGGAGGAACTAGGGCTCGGCTAATGAAGACCTGGGCAGGTGGGAGGAAGGTTTGTTCACTTTGGGGATGAGTCCTAAATATCCATATGTGCACCAGGTGTCCAACCTCCCCTGCCAGGCAAAGGAGCCCCAGTGTATTCAGTGGAATTGAGAGGGTTTAATAGACCAGCCAGGAGGAGACTGAGAAGTAATTTGATATAACACAGGCATAGTGTTGGTTCAAATGCTCCAGCATTTCTCCCACTACCCATGTCCCACCTGCTTCTCCTGTGTTATCCTTTCCACCTTGGGCTGATTTTCAAGTGCGAGCATCTTAAATGCCTAATGCCTGGGCAACTGAGCTGAAGCCCAAGTGAACAGTATCATGTCTCAGGTGCCAGTGACTTCCCTGACCACGAGGGAGCCTTAGACACCCTGCTGACACACACGTGTGCAAGTGTAGATGTGTACCCACAGTGTCACATCCCACCCCTACCTCTGCTGTGCATGCAGCAGGACACACTCTCCCAAATGCCCAGCATAAGCTCAGAGCTGCAGGTGGCCGAGGCTCTCAAGTCCTCACCAAGCTCATCTCTGGCTTGTGCTCGGTTTAACTCACAACACACACAAAGGTTTAATGGAACCTCCCTACCTTTAGGAGGTTGCCTGTGCCCCAGGCCTCAACAGTTCTAGCATCCCTCCTACCTTGTAACTAGGGTTCTGACTGAGGACTTCATTTTACAATGAGTAAAGTGAGAAAAACAAGTCTGATTCCCCACAGACTCCTGTGAGTCAGTAATCAGTGAAGCATTTATTGCACTGTCTCTCCAGCAGTGCTGCAGACTAAATCCCCTTGGGACCTTCTGTATATCTCCTAGTTTGTAACTTTGCCAAATATTCTCATTATCTTCTGACACCTTTTCCTGGAGGATGCCATTATGCTAAAACAATTTCCATGGAAGTCATGAGTGGGGGGAGGGAAGGGTGAAGGATAAAAGGGAGGTTTATATTTGCAATGACTTTTGCTAAGACTTATTCACTAAACCATTAACCATGTCAAGGATTCTTGCTCTGCTGAAACACGAGCTCGTCAGAGTTGACATTAAAATTAAGTAGGAGACAATTTACCAAAGAAATGAGTTGTAACAGCCTTCACCCCTTAAACCACTAATTTCAAACTTTTCCTGCATATTTCTCTCCATGTATAAAAAGAGCTGTGCTTCTGATACCTTTCTCTGCTTTCAGTACAATTATTCAGGCAATAACACATGTAAACAAAACAGCTGTATTTCTGCAGAGCTACCTCAACTGTGCTTCAACACTGTTTTGCATGCATGATGTTTTGCATTCAGTTAATAACCAGAATGCTCTGAGACAGCAGAGCATGGGGGTCTTCAGCTCAAGGGTGAAGGAAGCTCCAAAATTACTACAACCTGCAGACCATGTCCTCTATGACCCTCTATGACCTCTTTGTCCTTGTCAGCACAAAGAAAGATTTCTTGTGCCTTTGAAGCACTTGCATTTTCTCCAACACCCTTTCCATTGCTCCCATCAGCCCTGCAGAGCCTCACTGAGCACTGTGTAACTTGGAGCTGAGATGGGGGGAGGAGAGAGAGGTGAAGAACCACATTGGCTTTCCTTCACCCTCACAAACCTCCAGAAAGGTTAACTCAGATTTCAAATAGAGTGCATTGAGATTTTGAAGTATTAGGACATGCACTGAGCACTGATCAAGTCCAAACTGACATTACAGATGTAGAACATGGATGTCCTGTCAAATACGTGTCAAATCAGCACACAAAGATAAGCTCTTCCCCTTGCCCCTTCCCTGCTCACAGACGTGCACTTACGTTGGTCTAACTCTTACTCTGGGGGCCTGGCTCTTACTCAAGAAACTGTGGGGATCTACCTTGGCCTCCTGACAACTTAACAAGAGCTTAAGATATCTCCCAGATGCTTATAGTGTGTTTATATTGGGGCTATCTGCAAAACATTTAAACCATTATGAATAAGGGGAGGAGAATCACTGTCCAAACTCCAGGTCAAAGCTTAAGTCACTGCTCTTGATTTCTTGCCTACACTTGTTTAGTTGGGGTTTTTTTAAGGGTCTTTAAATACAAGACACTGCTTTGCAGTAGAAGCAAATGCATGCTAGGAAACAAGAACCTGGAGATGTGGCTATACCAGCCCAGACCTGGTCACTGCTGCATCAATGCAAAGCCTTTCCTTACTCTGGCAGAGCGAGGGCATCTGAGTGTGGACCCTCCATAACGACATCTTTATATCATTTAATGGTATGTGATCGAATAAGGATTGGCCAAAGTTTTCATGAGATCCTGGAAAGCACAAATGGCAGTGACTCTCAGTGGCAGTCAAATGCCTAATTGGCTTTCAGCTTCACCCTGAAGTAATGATGAAACTGGAAACTGCACTTAGAGAAGAATGGTTAACTGCTACTCCCTTAAAGCAGTCCCCTTGTACTAATTACATGTCAGGAATGCTCATTGTATGGCCTAATCAAAGCTTACCTTCAAGAAAGGTAAAACATCATAGCAGTACTAAAAGATGGAAAAATAAATTCCTTTTTGCATGGATACACTGCTTCACCTAATTTGGTTGTCTTATGCATTTGTTTCTGGCTGTACCCAAAGGAAAAGGGAACAGAAGTTAAAAAATTTAGGCAATCAATTTGTACACTGTGTCTTTAGTGGCATTTATTTAATATTTCAGATGTTATAAAAAGGCAATGTAGATTTTTAAAAACAGAATGAAAAAAGAGTATTAGTGTAAGTACCTTCATTAAACTACGAAATATATGTCCAAATTATGTACTGAGGAAATACCCTTAGCCAATGCAAATTTTCAATAAAAGCAATGATCGGCCCTGAGTTAATAACCTGTACTTTAGGGTCTAGACAAATTGTGCATTTAAATACATCCTGCCATAATAAACTATTCAACCTATGTTTTGGAAACTTTACGTAGTAGTAACTAATTTTTACTCATCTGGTTTTCCTGCTGATTATGCACTAATTGACTCTTCTTTTACTTTGTAAAAAGAGAACACCTGACTGCTTCAAATACCAAGGTGCAGAGATCCTAGTCAAGCAGACTCAACCTGAATTACTGGGAAGTTAAACCCTCTGGTATTTGCCCTGCTATCACATTGGAAATGGTAATTACTCATTTTAGCAGTCTTCCACAGCCTATCTACTTTGTGACAAGCATGTTGCATTAGCTTGGATTGGTTTTTCAAAAGTTAATAATCTAAATCTCTCTTCAACAAGACTGACATTAGGGCCTGTGTAATAGTGGAGTTTAATACCTGTTTAATTTAGTTCCCTGAAAAGTGTTAAACCAGTGTAAGTCTTTCATGCTTTGAATATTTTATTGAAAGATTGCTGCAGCATAGGTGAGAAGGGAATTCAAATTGCCTGAGTTTGTGGTCCATGGCTATCACCCCAAGGCCACATCTCCTTTTTTGTCTTCAGGCTTTAAAGTACAAAGACTTGTGCACACAAGACAGTGAGGTTTTGAATGCTGGCAGAGCTAAAGGTTTAACACAGCTTGAAACAACCCAAAGTCTGCTCTTGTGGCAAGCTGGTTATGAAATCTTGAGATACTCCAAGAAATGAACTAAGGGATCATGACATGCCTCCCTAGACATCTGTCCTAGGCATTTACGTGTAGTGTAAATCACTGCATAATCTCAATTCTTACGAAATGTTTCTGGGATAGGGAACTACAGTCTGCAATTTGTAAATAGTGAAGTAAAGCAGAGAGAAGATAAAAGATTTGCCCAGAGTTTGATAGTGTCTGCATTTTAATTGGATAAGAGAGACAACCTGTACAAATCTCCTCCTACTAGCTACAAAATTGAGCAGAATTCTTCGCCCTCCTCAACTAAAAACCAGCCATAAACTACTTCTAACTTGCATAATTTTCATTTCATTCCCTTAGATAATTTGGAAGTGAAAACTATCTCAGAATAGATGGTTTGGGGATTGTTTGATATGTACATGATTCTCCTAATGCTTACATTAAAACACTTCCCAAGGTTCAATGAACATTTTGCTATTTTTCTTAGATAGCTCATTAGTTTGAGACATTTTACATAACCTGCCCTTTTCAGGAAATGCCAGTGGGTAAAGTTTTTTCCTCATTATAATATCTGCTTCCTGTGATATTTTTCTGAAAGCTATGCTAACAAGGAAATTATATTATACTGTCCAAGCTGTCTTTCTTTGCTATATCCATCTGATATTTGGCATGTGACATCTTGCTGACAGGTTTCTCAAAAGCTTAAAAAGGGACTAAGTGAAAGCCTTTAAAATGTATTTGCCTCTGTTAAAGATCAAGCCTTGTAGAATACTTTCCAGCTGCAAAGTCACCCTAAAGCCTTTTATCAGTTAAAGACTTCATGAAAAAACACTCAAAAAGCTTCTTGTTGCTGTTTTAAATCCAAGTTTCAAGTATGTTTTCCTATCTATATCTAGGTTTTCCTCCTGTAACAAATGTTAATCCATCAATACCCTTTCTTCTGGTTGGAAAAGGTAATTTAGCAGCTTGTCTTTATCTTCCACCTGCTCCATTCCCTGAAATACATGAAAACTGAACTCTTCACAGTATGTATTCTACGACTTTTGTGCCCAGATTTTTTGCCAGGCTTTTTCTGGACAGTGAGAATGATCTGACTCTCAGATGGCTGCTAGGACAGTTTAATTACCTATTTTCAGTAATAGCAGAAGCTATTCAACAATTGCACCGACTCTTCAGGTGTGCCTATCTACCAGGAGGAGAAACATAATGTTATTCTAATTTTTCTACATATTTTTCAGATCGATATAGTCTCTGTTAAAGAGAAAATGGTGTACAAATAGTAATAATAAAAATTAAAATATTTTACAAATTAAAAAAGCTTTACAAATAAAAAGAAAAGAAAAATAGATGTAGACCATGTCTCTTTTCTTAGAAATCTTGCATAGTACCAAGAATTTCTGCCTTTCTCAGGATGCTTGCAGACAAAATGAAATTATGGTAAAAGAAAACCCCTTATGCATATATGTGGTGCATAGGAGGAAGTCCAAAGCTATTCAAATGAGTCTGGCTCTGAAATGAGTTTTTTGACTCTAGGTCATTCAGACCATTCATTGACCTTCGTGTTGACAGGGGCACATTGTTAGCTCATATTCAAGTTGGTGTTCACCCAATATCCTTTTCTGCCAAGATGCTTTCCAGCTGAGTGGGCCCCAGGATATAAATGAGTGCATAGAACCATAGAATCATAGAATTGTTTGGGTTAGAAAAGACCTCTAAAACCATCGAGTCCAACTGTTAACCCAGAACTGCCAAATCCCCCAAATACCTCCAGGGTGGTGACTCCACCACCTCCCTGTCTCCATCACCCCATCCCTTGATCATCTTATGAAGCCTGTAGTATTTGTCATTCCCCACAAGTCCAACAGATTCAGTACCATTTCTTCTGCTTACTTCAGGACATTATTTTGGCACAAACTCTAAAATCTTGTGAATTCTACTACGAAACTACATTTAACTTGACTCCATTTCCCACAAAAGCTTGGGGTTGTTCCTCCCCAGAAGCAGGGCTTTGCACTTCTCCTTGCTGAACTTCATGAAGTTCCTGTCAGTTTATTTCCCTGTGGCGTTGTTAAACCCAACCATAACGGGAATATCCCAAGGGACAGCACCAGCACAAGAACCGTGCTACCAGACAGGATGGCTTTTTCAGCTCTTTACTATATACAGTTGCTTCATTTATTTTATTTCCTTTTCAACATCTGCTCCAAGTATTCATCTCAGTATGACTCAGTGGGATTGAGAATTGAGGAATTAATATTTAAACCTGAAGGAGGACACAGTTCCTTTTCTTTCCGTGGTGGGGGAATACAGAAAGCATCCAAATTCCACCCTGTGTTCTCAGTACCAAAATCCCTTTTATTGGAACGTGCAAATATTTCAGCAAGTTCCCAAAACACTTCACTTTTACAGTTTATAGCCATATGACCCAGCCTGGCTTCCCTCAAGCAGCTTTCTACATAAATTTGTTTCCTAAAATCAGCCTGATATCTGTTTTCCATTCTCAGGTACAGAGAGAGGCACTGGAAATGTAAGAAGGGGGCACTTACTCAGTATTGTGTGTATCAATGGTGTGAAAAAGTTCATGCAGTTTTTCTCCACTCAGAACTCCGTCAGCAAAGTAAGCTTTGAATTCATCAAAGGACAGTTTTCCATCATCTGAAACAATGAAGAAACAGAAATTTTTTAGTTTCATTCTTGTTTTTTCTTGTTTACTTCATGCAGTAGAAGAGGAAACTATTAAAAACCTCTAGGTTTTCAGCTTAAATGTAGAAACTTTACATTGTAAATGCAAGGGTGATAATCAGCAAACAAAAGTCAAAGATTCACCTTTTCCTGTTATTTAGAAGAAATTTGAAAGATTAAATTGTATTTAAGTAATAATTTATCTAAATTGCTTGAGCCTTTGCATGAAGCATAAAGAATATAGCCTAACACTTCATAACTCTTTTTTGGGTAGCACTAAATTTCAGTTCACATATTTCTTCCTCTCCCTTCAGTAATATAGTGAATGCCTCATAGGGCACTAAACAACTGTAGAGGATAAGACTAATATGTCCTAAGCATCAGAATAATCTACCATGTATTATGGCTTAATTTTAAAGTGGTGAAGAATCTATTATAAACGCAGTATCTAAATCCTGTGACTACATGCTGTACTAAAGCAGGCAGATTTGAAGAGTAGAGCTGAGAAGTTTCCTGCTTCTTTTATTTGCTATTGTTTCATAATTTCTTAGACTTGAATATATGGCTCAGATATCTTGAAGAGGTTTCAAAATCGTACAAATTAAATGTCTGCTTCAATAAAACCATTTTGAAATGTTTAATATGAAAAGACAGATTGTAGCTGGAGATGATCATCATTACAATCAAAATAAAATGTCAAGATCTACAAGAGCCAGAAACCAAGATGGCACAAAATGGCAATGATTACCTAGCTGAGAATCTACATACATTTGCCATTTGGCTCTGGTTACAGAGAAGGAATATCAAATATTGAGTGTGTTGAGCTGTGTGTTCTCGCAGCTATGCTTCCTTTGCCTCTTACAGATACAATCAATTGCTTAATCAAACCACCTCTGCAGCTTTATCATTTGCTGGGAAGGGTGATTTGCATGCAAGTTATACACATACTCACGAAACTAGTGACTTTTGGTAACTTTCCTGAGATAAACATATGAGTTTACCCACAGAACAGCCTGGAGTACGACACAAAATCTGACACAAGTCTTTTTCGGTCCTTCAGGATCGTTGGCTTTCTCTCAATCCTGAAAATCATTGATCCACCAACAGATTGGGTACTTTAGCTATTTTCTCTAAACTTTTATTATCCAAGAGCAGACGTTGCCTTTTGGTTCATTGCTATTTATTCTCAGTAACATTCTGAATGTTGAGTGACACCTATTTTTCACATTGAGTGACGAGTCACTGAGCTTGTTGCTGGCAAAACACAAGGAGTTTTTGAACCTATTTGGTACTTACAGACTTAATACAGTTACCTTTACTAAAAAAAGCTCTGACTATCCAAGGCATTTATTTGATTTTTTATGAGTGTAACTGTTTTGCCACAGCGGCTGGGGAGGGCTCAGCTGCTGGTGGCCACCCTTGTGCTTCCTCAGTGCTCAGATGAAGCTCGGACCCAACACTGAACAAGTGATCCCTGTGCTGTTAACTTGAAGACACATTTGCCTAGCCAGTTTTTTTTCCCACCAAGTGTCAAGAGTAGCTTTTATTTTAAAGGCTGTGTCATGTATCCTCAACACCACTGCCCTGGATGCACTTCACTGCCCCTGGAGTGCCTAGATAAGCACTATCTGGCTTAAGTGCTGCAGAGTAGCTGAGCAGAAACCTCTATTAGAGATCCTTCAATCCTTGCCTCTGGCAAAGTGACAGGGGAAGGATGAGTCATGAAAGGCAAACTTCTCTGAAGCTATGCATCCATCAGAGAAATCAGCCTTCAGCTGTATCTGCCTTGGCAATGTTATTTAAGATGTTTTGCAAGACTTGCTTGCTTTTGTCTATCTTCTCTGACACCTTTCAAAAGAAGGGTGGCTTCACAAACAGGCACAGTCGCCTGTTCTCCTCTGTCTCCCAGCTGGCAGACAAAAATATAAACAATGAAATGAATCTCCCCACACTGCACTTGCAAATTTAGAAATAGATTCACACAGTGGTTTACAGGAGCCTTCCTTCAGGTTACAATTGCATTCTCACTTTTATTTCAGTAAAATTCACCTGTCTATTGAATAGATGTTTTTCTGTGTAAAAGTTTTGTTTACATTTAGGATTGTGAGCCATTCTTAGCAGTTAAAAAGCAGTCTTTTCATAGCAGGAGCCACATCAGATGGAGGTCACATGGCAGCCCTAGGGCTGATGGCACGTGGGAGAGCCCCATGTAAGGGTTTATGGCAATCAGAGGGGAAAACCACACTTGGCTAAAGCTCATCCTGGGGTTCACCTTAGAAGGATGTGACTTGGAAAGTCAAGCCCTCAGCACTGTCTTGGCCCAAGCAGACAGTGCCCAGCCTGCCTCCAGGCTGGCAACATGCACACTAATGGGGCAGTGAGGCTGTCTAGGGTCTGGGGCTCTGTAAGCACAGATCTCTGCCCTTGTAGGCCAACAGTTAGCAAAGGAAGAAGAGATAACAACAAGTGAAACCAAGAAACAGAAAAATTCCCTGTGACAGAAAGTATTTATTCACCGGGAAGGTACAACAGGGACTAGGAAATGACAGTGCTCAAAATAAAGCAGTCACTTCTGCCATGGGAAAGACAAGGGCCAAGACACAGACCCATCCAGGCCCTCACAGTTCTCAATGGGAGCTCAGTTTCTAAATCTCTTGTGGGTGTTGTGACAGCCCTTTATGGCTTTTTGAGATCCATCTGCCTTTGAAGATCCTAAAGCCTTCAAGTGCCTCACTTGAGCCACAGCTGCCTGCGTGGCTGAAGCAAACACTGGGAAGGCAGGGCAAACATGGGTCCTCTTCCCAGCTCACCTGCTCCTGGGGACCTGCTGTGGGACTTGTCCTTTGGAAGGAACTGACAGTCCACACTTGCTGTGCAAGGTTTGGATCAGATTACTTGAGTGCTGTAAGATATTGCCACATAGACAGAGAAAATGAGGTAGTGTGGGGGGACACATCACAACAGACATAGATGGACTGAACCAGATGCAAAAAGATAAAACCCACATGATATACTGGCACATGGCACATAGGCTGGAATCAGACCAAGAATGATCTAAATTTCAGTGTGCCAAAGCAAGCATGCTAATAATATCCACTAGGTCCCAGTCTTAAGGGGCTACATCAGAAAAAGCACAGACATAGGTGAAGATTTAGAGAGTCGGGGCAAATGCACTAAGAATTTATTGAATCTGATCTGTATTGCATGTTGATATAATCAGAAATAAGGATTTTGAGCCATTATTCCATCTGTTATGCTGAAAAAGCTTCACACAAGTAACCAAGGGATTCCAAGGCTAACAGGGAGAGGGTTTATGTTATCTCTATAGAAATATTTTTTTGGGGATCTGGAGCACAGAGTCCAGCCCTGCAGCACTTGAAGGACCCAGGGAGGTGGGATGGGGAATTCCACCCCAGACAGAGCCTGGGCTCTGAACCAGGAGTCAGGGTGATGTCTGCAGTGGATCCAGATGGTCAGGAAGCAAACAGCACTGTGGTAAGAGTTCATGGAATGTACTGCAAGGGTTTTTTTCCTTATTAATCCATTTATTGAGGAACTTGGGAGCTTAAATCAGGGATGCTACATTTCAGAGAATTTCTGTCCTCTGGCTTCTGTTCAGAAAATGTGTTCTGCAAAGTCATTCCACAGCTCAAACATGGCCACTTTGGACCACTCAGACCTGGGTATCGCGGTGGATTGAGCTTCCCCAAGGGATTCCTGCACATTGCTGTTTTCCTCCAGAAGGTCACACAAGAGCTGGGTCACTCTGTCATGCTGTGACCTCTCTGGCCAGTCTGTATGGAAGGGAGAGCCCGTGCACTGATGCAGCTGCCACTGAGCAGAGCTTCTGGGGCAGTCTCTGGGCTAGCTGAAGACCTCATGAAACATCAGGATGTTACAGCCACAGGTTAGGAGATACTGATCTAGATAAAAAATGCTGAAATCAGAGATTTGGCATCCTTTGCTTTAGTATAACTCCAAATTTTTTTCTCGGAAAAAAGTTTAATCCGCTAAGTGACAATCTTGAGAGCCTGCAGGCCAACTCTGACAGTTCACTTTAGGGAAGATTCAAGAGATCCCTTTCCCAAGGTGCTTTCCCTGCCTCTCAGAGGCACATTCCCTTAGTCCTCTGGCATGGTATAAACTAGCACTCTGGTAAACAAGCTAGAGCCACTGAGAAGTCACAGTCTGAGCACTGCTGCAGTGAGGCAGCTGTCAACCTGCCAGAGCTCACCTACAGACACATGAGCTGACACAGATGGTAGAAGACTCACCTGCAAAGTCAGTGTTTATCCTGCAATGGCACTGGCAATAAATAATGAATAGGAAAACACCTGTTCTGATCGCTGCAAAACTGACTCTGGAGCAGGCATTGCAAGATTTCCTCCTGTTGACAATACAGGTGCAGTTCAAAGGCTGTTTGGTTATTCTGTGGAAATCTTGTTGGGCCAAAAAAGTGTATGATCTGTGAATCAACCCCTTTGGTCACTGACACCAGTGAAAGGGGCAGGGTGCTACTGCTGCACTTGCCTTATTTTAAAGAATCCTTCGTTTATGACCCACAGTTTTTTGTTGGGCCAATGTTTGCGCGGTTTTAGAGCTGGGCTGAAATCCCCAGATTATTGCAATCAACATACTGCATGTATTATCACAGTATTTTATACAGTTTCAGAATTCTACATTTATAAGTCTGGTGTCCCTGCTCTATATCATGGAGCTCAGTACTTCAGTCAGTACTGGGGGTACTGAATGAAGGAGTATGACAGAATGCAAAGATTAGCTTCATCTGACTATTTTTCATTTTACAGATTCTGGTTCAAATACATTAAAAAAGATATATTTTTAGGGGGGAGAAAAAGCTTTCAGTGAGTGCTTGTTTGAAATGTCAGAGAAAAAAAATTAAACCAGAATTAAATGCAGTGATTCTGACATTAATAAAGTTCTGTTGCAAGTCTGCTGGTTGTTTGATATCCAGGTTTGTCAATCTATGGAGCTTTAGTCTTGTTTAGTCAGTTTTTAAAATCTTCCCTCATTTGTTTGCAGTCATTCCTGACTGCCTGCAGCATACTGTTTACAGTGTTCCTTACAGATCAGGCTTTTCAGGTTTTTTTTGAAAATGTCTGCTGCTGTAGCAGATATTACCAATGATGTTTTCAAATATCTTCCTCTTAGGAGCTTTAAGAATGTTTGAGATGTATGTTATACTCAGTGCTTTTCCATAATAGCTGACTTGCATTCACAATCAATGACAGCATCTATATACAAACCATCTTTTCTAAACCTGTCATATTGCAGTTGCCCTCCTCAGGGCTTAGAGGTATCCAAGAGCTGGGGGGCAGGAGCTGTTAAGTTTGGAACAAGGCCGTAATCAAATATCAATTTGAATTTTGTGAGGGAAAGAGACAGCTGAGAGGTCCTCCTCCTGGGGGACAGGGCAAGGGGTCACTCCCTCCAGGTCTGACTGGATGGATGTTTCCAGACTGAAAAGTGCTAAGAGGAGTCTCAAATGCCAGAGCATTCTGTGTTTCCAGAGCTGGAGATGACAGACAGACTCTGGTAAAAGGCAAAGGCAGTGGTCTTCCCCGGAGAGTTGGGAAGGGCACTTTTCCCTAGTTATTTTGTGGTGCTCCTTGTTTTTGGTCTGTGTTGAACCATCAGTTTTGAGGCACCTTCCCCCTGCTGAAGGAAGACTGTTACTCTTGCGAGACCAAGAGTTGCATTCTCAGTAGATTATTACCATTTTTTCCCCATCCATTTTGACAGTCAGGCTGTTTGTGATTGGATTTCTGCAATGTATTTTGTATTTGAAATTTCATTCCTGTGCTAAGGGGAGGGAATTCTGTCAGGAGGCAATTCTAACTGGGCACACGGCACAGCTGCATGGTCAGAAGAGGCCCCTGGGTGACATTCACCAGCAACTGATAGCGTTTCTCTTGACTGCAGGTCACTGCAAGGCTAACGGGGTGCCCCACGTCCCTCCTGGCATATCAGGAGATAAAAGACCCACCTCATGCAGACAAGCACATACAGGTGCTGCATTCACACGTATGTGAGGCAATCACTGCTGCCTGTGACATGAGGGAAGTAAACATTTCTTTTGGTTAGGAAAGACTGCATTTGGCAGTTCCAGTTTCCCGTTTTTCTTCACTCCCTCCCTTGCGGGCTAGGGACAATATTTTACTTTTCAAAAGGAATTTAACGAATTGGGTTTTGTTTTAAACAGCAAAAGAAATTAAACAAATGAAGATTTTTCCTTTTAGCTGGAATTTGTCCAAATTAGTTCTATGTGAAATCCACATGATTTCCTTTGAGCACATGGAGTTTTATAAAGTAAACCTGACCAAAATTTCATTTTGACATACAGACTTGAAACTTCTCCTTTCCAAAAAGGTCAATGTGCAGCATCTCACCTTTATGAAATTGCTTTCTTCCCCTCAGGATTTTCTGTTTCTTTGGTCAGTATTATGAACCATATAGTTCCTAAAAATCCTTCCCTATGCCTTGTTCTCCCCTTAAAAGAATTGTAGGACCTTTTCAGTTGTGAGAGGAGTATGGATCTGCTCCACAAAAAGCAGAGCTGCACAGCCATGAAATAAGAATTACAGATAGAGTTTATGAAGCTGATCCTCTCACGGAATTTCTGCACAGCTGGTATTTCCAGAAACAGGACAGTAATAGAATGATATAGGTACCTGGGCTGGCAAAGAAAAAAGCCATTTGTATGACTTCTTTCACATGACTGTTTGCTAAGGGACTTTCTTAATTAAACACGGATGTCATAAATTATTGTAGCATTTTTGAGTAACAGCAGTTCAGCAGAATTTCTTGGCTCTTTTGATCTCTCATTTTATATTGCCTTTGCAAGAATTGTTGTCTTTCCTTGCTGTGGAAGGCTTACCTGAAGTCCCACAGTCCACTAATTCATAGCAAAAATGCTACCTTATACAATAGTCCTATTTATCAGCTTGATCCACTTTTTGGATATATTTTTTCCTTGCTCTCTAGCAAGAATCTAGTAAAGTTTTTGATGACGTTTTCTCTGAAGGTATTTTAATCTCACAAAAGGAATGAATACAGCAGAGAAAGTTCTATTAAAAGTATATGGGAGAATTTAACAGGTCTGTGTCATGGACAGTAATGTACTATTTGTTACTGAAAGCCAATACTTGGTTTCCTGTAGCACAGAAAGGTGACACTGAAAGTGTAAATAGACCAGTCATTAACCAAAGCTAATAATCTAGGTTGACAACAGTGTAAACATGTTCACTAAGTGTTCACACATCCAATAACCTTTCTGAAAATGTACTTAACTTTACAGCCTTGAAAAAAATCTCCCTTTCAACGTGGCACAAGCCTGTGCAGTCCCAGATTAGCAAAGTGGAAGTCCCATGGGCAATTGATGGTTGAGCAAACACGATTAAGGCCTAAGAGCTGAAACAATTTCAAGTTCACGGACTTAAATTAATAGAACTGAAGTGACTGAACTTAGCCACTCTTCTGCCAATATGTTGTAAAGAAACCATATACAGGTAGGAATACCAGTGACCAAAGTCTCTGGGGTTGATATGGTTTTGTATAGTTCTGGAACAAGCAAGTTTGTCACTGATTGTGTGAGCTGTTCCCCCTCATTTCATAGCAATGTATAGTCATGAACTGTGGGAAAATGAGGACTGGAAGTGTTCCTAACCAGCAGGGCTGGGACAGCATGAGCCCAAAGTCCTGGGCAGGGACACAGAGCTGTAGGGTCTCTTTTAGACTCGGGGGGGATGGTGAGTTCTGCTCTGTACCCTGCACCCTGACCCTCATCTGTCTTCAGGGTAGATACACACATTATTCCAAACACCACAAGGAGGTGAGAGGGTGCCAGCAGAGCTTGGCTGTGGCTGGCAGCTAACTAAGCTAGAGATGCACCACTGAAGGGGACATCCCTCTCCTCCCCATGCCAACCCTCACCCTGGAATTCAGCTTGCACCATCACTGCCCATGCAAGCCAATGGCAAGCTGACTGAGGGAGAGAACAAAGAGAACACTGACAGAACACTCTCACAGTGACGGATTCTGTGGCTGCTGAGCTCTCTGAAGGAGCCTACCATGGTCTTGTGGGAAGTGCCAGTTGCTGCACATGAGCTGGGGCAGGAACAGCAACCAGAAGTGAGCTGTGGAGGTGAGGTTTCTCTCTCAGCAACAGTAAATAGTTATTCAACATGCTCAGTGATACCACCAAACTGTGCAGTAGCCACTTGCTGTCCAGGAGTTCTTCCTTGTAAGTTATTATCACTGATTTTCTCACTGGTATCCATTTCCCTTCTCTTTATTGAATGCACACAATATCTGTTTTCTGAGGATTTACTGGACTGGGAATTACTTGTCAGGGTTAAATGTGTCTGATCTGTGGGTTTGACACTGTTCAATGCTTCTCTTGTTAATAAAAAACTTATGACTTCTATGCTATAAATATGTGAGTTGGATTCAAGGGTTTATTCTTCCTACTGACGCTGGACAAACACAAAAACAAATCTGACTTCTGGATGTAGCTTATGGTGTTTTTAAAAAGTAGTGAGATGGAGCTACTAACAAGTATTTCAAACCTTCTTGAGTCAGTGTCACTAAGAAAACACCCACAGGCACCCAAAGTGCAAATCAAACACACATGTCAAATTGTGAAAGTGTAAGGTCTGTCCTTAAAAAAGGGAGGATCAGAGTGCAACATAATACATGGCACTGAACCTGCAGAAAACATAAAATGACATGAGGGATGGCTGGTTTTTCTGTTAGGATGTTTAAAACATGACTTAAAATGCTGAATTAAGGATGGATTCTTTTTTCCAAAGGGAGGGAGCAAAACATGCAAGCAATCTTACCGTTCTTGTCTGCTCTTCTTAATATCTAAACAAAAAGAGAGACAGAGAGAACACAATCAATGTTTTTTTTTTTGTATGGGTTAATAACAAAGTTCTTCTTAGTGCACATTTATAGTTTTCATCACATTTTCACAAAGCTGCATAAAATTTTAAAGTTCTTAATGTGTATCCATCCTTCCCTTAGAGTATTGAGTTTTTTAACTTCTCCCTTTAGTGTGCACTAAAAAACAAGACTGTAACAAGAACCAGCTTTATTTTCTGGTTTGTTTATGGATTATAAGGATGATGTTAGGGCCCAAAGCCTGATACTATATGGTTACTATGGTACTGGATTCAGGGTTGAGAGAAGTGGCCTAAAGAAGCAGAGCAATAGTGATGGCTGGGAGGATGTGCTGAGCATCTGAGATGGTGAGAAAGACTTTGTTTGTGTGGGTGGAGGAAGCAAAGGGATAAGTCAGGAGAGGAGCTGGGTGCATGAAGGGATCAGACTCCATGTCACAGGCTACTTCAGCCTGAACTGCAATGGGGAGTCCAGGCAATGCTGCAACAAGCGTAGGAAAGGGAAGAAATCAAATCTTCCAAATATATTTTCTCTTGCTGCTGTGAATATCCAGTAAAGTGTTTCAAAATGGGCACATATATTTTTGAGAGCTGACAGCAATGGAAACATTCTCTGGTTCATTAAAATGTTAGTAGCATTTAAACAGCTTCTCCAGCACATGCCGTAACTGCTCTGTAAACTTTCTGTAAGTGAAACCAGACAAGATGGATCCAGGCACCAAGCTCTGCTGGAGCACCTTCGTGTCTGTTTTCTGTAGGATGGGGTTGGCAGGGAACCAACTGAGTTGTGACCCACATCCAGGACTTCACAGATGGTCTCTAAGCAGAACTTTGCATTGGACCAAGGTTACAGCACATGCAGTATGAAATATACTAAACAAGATGACAATTTCCCTCCCTATTTAAATAAATAATACACCAAATTTTCAGTCTAAGGATTGGACTTTTGAAGGGATGTAGCAGTGGAGTTTCAATCAAATAGAAATATCCCATAAACATGGGTCAAGAGTGCCAAAAGTTTCTGCATAAGTAGTTTTAAAAAATTAAAATTAATTTCTTAATGTATTTATTATTTTTATAATTATTATCTAAAGTTTGTATTACTTTGTTTTAATTAATTACACCACCACCACCCCTCAAACCTAAAGGAAATATTAAAATCCTTTAGACACTCGAGAGGGACTTTGACAGAAGACCAGGAGGAGGTTGCTTTAGCAATCATGTATCACTGTCGTTAGGTCTCTCTCTGGAGGGAGATTATCTATAAGAGCATGTAGTGACAGGACAATTGGGAATGGCTTCAAACTGAAAGAGAGTAGGTTTAGATTAGATGTTAGGAAAAAATCTTTACTGTATGGGTGCTGAGGGACTGGTACAGGTGGCCCAGGGAGGTTGTGGAAGGCAGTGTTCAAGGCCAGGTTGGATGGGGCATTGAGCACCCTGGTCTAGTGGAGGTGTCCCTGCCCATGGCAGGGATGTTGGAACCAGATGATCTTTGAGGTCCTTTCCCACCCAAGCCTTTTCATGATTCTATAATTCTATTCCCCAGTGAGATTAGGACCTCAGTGCCTGCCCTTTCTGTGCAGCCTTATAACAAAACTCTTGCTGCCTGGTCTAATTTAAAGGCAAGTTTTTATATAGGTGGGGGTACTTCACTGAGGGGTAATCACACACCTACACCCCCAAATATCTAAAATATCTGTGACATGAGGGTACTCTCACAGCAGGAAGGGCCCCCAGGGTCCAGCCCCTGCTTTGAAGCAGGTAGACATGCTTTGGATTTAAGGCTTTCCTCCACATATAAGAGGAGAATCACAGAAACAGCCTCCCTCCCTCCTACTCATGGGTTTGTGAAAGGTATCTGCCTTCCTATAAATATGAACCTGATGCTGGTTTAAGAAAATTCTGAAAATGAAACAATTTTATTTTGAATTTTTCTTTTTTTTTTTACTTTAGTAAATTCAAAAGTTTTCAGTTTATCAGACAATCTGACCATGTGCAGTTTCCTAACGCAGTGTGCTGAGTATAACTGGGGAGTTGGCTCCATTTAATGTTTTTTAACTCTTTCCTGGCAACTTGGATTTCTCTTCTGTTTTTGTGATGTATGAGTGTAATTCTCCTATTTCTCTTACAAGTGGTATCTCTGAGACACAAAAAAAATCTGCATTTTCAATATACATTTCAATTGACATGATAGAAGTCAACAAAATTCTTATTTAAATGATTTCCTCTGGAGGCTAGAGAAATCAGGAGATGAGCAGATAAGGGTTGCTTGAAATAATCTGGGGAAAGGTTGGGGAAGTTAAAGTGGGTACATTAGAGAAAACATCTAGGTAAAGAGTCCTTTAACACAGAATATGCCATTACCAGCTGATATTGTGGAATAATGCCAATACAGGAGCTGGTCTGAGGAAGATCAGAGTTGGTAGTAGAGTTGGTCTCAAGATTTGTAGGTCTCACCAAGGTCAGGGGATTCTTTGAAAATCTTTGGGTAGGAGTTTGGCTTTTACCCAGATTTGCCTTGGAACAAAGAAATGCTCTGTGCTGTGCAAGTTTAGACAAAAAAACTACAGCTGCACCTTGCAAGATGCTGAGCCCTTGGTGACAGTCTAGCACAGCACCCCCGGGGGGTTGCGTGGCCAGATGCACATCAGGGCACCTCCCTGGGCTCACCCTCAAAGGGCTGAGGGGCCCAGGATTCTCTGCACAATGACCTTGGGCACCTCAAATTCATCAGGGTCTAATGGGATGGGAAGAGCCTCCATGGTTTGTGGAAAAACCCAACCTCTTACAGGGTGAGAAACTCTAGTGAAAACACCGTCTGCCTCCCCTATCCCAATTAAAACAATAAAATTTGAAGCAACTTATTTGGAAAGGTGACTGTTTTCACCCAGAACCTCTCCTAGCCACCCCCAAACACTAACAAGCAGCCATTAGAAGCAAAAGGGGAAGGGGAAATGGAAAGGGGGAAAGGAAGGGATAAGGGAAAGGAAAAAGGAAAGGGAAAGGGGAAAGATCCACAGTCTCATGGGGCTTCACCCCCTTCCACTGAGGGAGGAGATAACAGCTCAAGAAAAAAAAT
>VWZT01015720.1:254877-275352 GCA_013397055.1 Pachycephala philippinensis | reverse complement strand
AAAAAAGAAGGATGGAGAGAAAAAAAGACAAGAGAAAAAGGCAAAACATAGCAAACCAGGTGCCCCCTCCCCAAACACTCGCAGCTGCCGTGTCCGGAAGCACGGGTTCCGTGCCGGGGTGCCGCGTACTCACATCGCGGAAGATGCGCAGCCCCGCTCCCCGCTCCGCCGCCATCCGCCCGCCTCCGCCGCCGCCCGCAGCGCCTGCCCGGGGCCGGGGCTCCTCCGGGGGCCGAGCCGCCCCGCCTGCCCCCGGGAAGCCGCCCCGGGAAGGGCAGGAGCAGGAGCAGGAGCAGGAGCAGGGGCGGCCGCTGCTTCCTGCGCGGGGGCGGGAGGGGCACGCACCCTGTTGCATCCCTAAAGCGTGCTCGTGGCCACACTCGCTTTCCCTCCGTGAAAGAAACTTGGGTCTTGCAATCGGTCAGGCCACGTTTGCACCATGATTTTGCACCTTCCCCTGCAGCACAGTCACGTTCGGGGAGGTCTTTCTCAAGAAGCCCCCAGCCCGAAGATGAAGGCTCGGCAGCGCACAGCGGTGATGGGGCGGCTCTGCAATTCCACTCTGCGGTGCGGGGACCGCCAGCAGCTGCGCTCTGCTAAAGCGCTCGGGATCGAAAATAAGGTGCTTGGATATAATATATCCCTCAAAGTGGCCCGGCCGAAAACCAAGGGCAGCGCTGATGTTCCTGCAAAGCAGCAAGCGGGGGGCTGCGGGATGCGGCAGGACCGGGCTCGGCGGGGGGAGGGCTGGAGAGGAAGAGGGTTTTGGGAAGAGGGAGAGGGCAAGCAGTTCTGAGGGGAACCCCCTCCGTGTTATTTCAGACCCGTGCCAAGAAGTTATTGCACTGACATCGTGTAACAGCGGCTTTTACTGCGTGCTCCCACCACACACTGCGAGCAGGCGGCATTGCAATTATACATCATGTGTTACAACAGTGTTATATGTTATATACTACATTTATTGACTACTCTATGTGATACTCTGCTTCTTAACAAATATTAGAGTGAAGCTTTTGTTGTAAAACACCTTCATGGTTGAAAAGCCTCAGCCGTGGTGTGACTTGGGAGTTCCTGCTTCTCTCACCTCCCTTTCCACATTTCAGAGGAAAACCTGAGAGAGGGGAGAGAGAATTGTCCAATTGGAAAGACAAGGCATTTCACAGGGTGAGCAATTTTTATCTGAGTTCATAAAGATGGCTTGAAAAAGAGATGGAAAGATCATCTCAGTCTATTTTTGCTTTTTAATAATACTGAAAGGCTTTTATTTAATCTGATTTTTATGATGGAAGTATGGGAATATATTTTTTTACAGAGAGACGAAGGAAAAATTCCAAAGGTTGTCTCAAGAGCCAGGAGGGTGAGTGGAAATAAGAAAAAGTTTCTTTAGACTATAGACAGGCTTGGTTTTTTTAACTTTTATAATAACAACATGAGTAATTTACATATTGAACTTTTTTGACTGATTTCTATCTTGGAATAAAAAGAATTTTAATGAAGAACCAGTACCTTTCCCTTTTTATTAACCTTAACATTCACTATGAATATTTTGTTTGTCTAGAGAAATCTTCCTTCAAAATTGTATGAAAAAAATTGTGCCATCTTGATATTTTGAGGGTAAAAATTGAAACATAAGAATCAAAAATGTCTCACAGGACTTCTATCATAAGAGGAAGTTGTGAGTAGAGTATATGTGAAACTTACTGATGATAATTTTTATGCTGCTTTACTATTACCTGAAGTAATATCTCAATTTTAACACCACAAGTAGGACCAGAGCTCTGAATTTTACTAGGTTCAATATTCATTCAATGATCTCCCTCTCTCTCTGAGCAAGAAGATGTGAGGAGAGGGGAATGCAGCTGTGTGGTGCCCTGTGATGTGGGAGTACAGGTTCTGCCTCAATGGGAGGATGCTGGCTTTGTGAGCTGCCCAGGTGAGGTTAGCAAAGGTCAGCGCTCAGTGACAGGGGACACGCTCCCCTCTGCAGCCACAGACCTGTGCTGCTCACCATCCATCACAAGGAATAAAGGTTGTTCTGTGTGTGTCTGAGGATAAAATCTGAAAGAGCTTGCTTTTATCCTGCTGTGTGCCAAATCATTAAACTTTAATTTAGAAACAGGCTTCTTTACCAGCATCTTGGCCCCTGTGAAATGAACTGGTCAGCCAGTGTGTAATGATTTTGCTCTTTGGTCTGGGAAAAACAAACAAATGAAAGCTGGCAGCAAGAACTGCCTTCCACTTATTGTGCAGTGTACTGTGATGTGCAACAAGAGCCATCGATGCTGAGATAGATAAACAACAAAACTTTCTTTTTACCAAGGAAATGCAAGCTGTCCAAGTGTCTAATCGAGTTACTAAACCACTCCATGATTCCACACTCTATGTGTGTGGCCTCTAACTGGCAGGAAAAACACTATGTAATGCTTATGTCAAAATATAATCTTTCCAGCAGAAGAACAGTACTATTTGCACTTGACTAAGGGAATGGATCACTTTGTGACCTTTTTTTTCACTGCAAGAGCTGACTGGTATGTATCCAAAGGGCTGAGTTAGCATTATACAGTGTCCCCCTTCAGCTTTCAAAACCTGTTGTTTTGTCATGGTTTGAGCATCTGGTCTGGTGCTCTGTAGGCCAACCCCAAACCAGCCTCTGGTTTGGGTACTCAAATGCTGCCCCTGTAGTAGCTCCCTCATAACTTTTCTTGGTCATAAAGTAAAAACAGAGAAAATTCAGATTTAGTATATTTGTGGCCATGGCTTGTAATATGAGCAGTAACAGAGGAAGCAAGTGGCCACCTTTATTTTCCTGTCCCGTTGTGTCTCACACATGGACTAATCTGACCCAAGTGAGGACCCAGTATCTTTACAGCTCTGTGTTTCTAGGAATTGGACTCTGATGATGAAAAAGTGAGTCCTCCTCTATAACTATATGGTAACTGTGCCAGTGACAGTAAGGGCAGATGTACAAATCCAGAAAGGAATGTTGGTGTTCCTGGAAAACCATTAGGCCAGCCACCTGTACCAGAGTGTGTGGCTACATATAGCTCATCAGATGAAAATCACCTCAAGGTTCCCAGCTCTGGGAGTTCACTTTACCCTCATTGTGATCCCTCCTGGGACAAGGCCTGAGTCTGCTCCCATGCCTTTCCTGCCCTCCCCCTTTCCCTCTGGTCCCATATCTGCTTGGTGGTGGAAAGGAAAACCAGACACAGGACATCCTGGAGCCACAGGGCAGTTCAATGGCAAGCCAGTGCAGACAACAGGGATGAACACCAGCAGGTGAGCCTGAATGCAGTCTGCATGTATTGGACCTCTTTCCTAAATCACCAGGAAAATAAATGTAAAGCTGTTGTGAGAGACTGAAATGTTAGTGGTTAATGACTCAAAACAATCGGCCATTTGTGGAGGCAGCAGGGTGCTTCACTGAGGCAGGATTTGCACCCCCTGGCCGAGGGGGAGGAGGGAGTGCAAAGGGGCATCCAGCAGAGACTATGGCTCATGTTGAGAAAAAGCCTGCTGTGACACTGGATGGATAAGGCAGATATCTACTTGTAAGATCTAAGAAAAAGAATAAAGGGAAAGATCAAAGCAAAAGGGTCAGAAGCAAAACAATGCGAAAGCACAGTGAAAAATTTGTACTTTTATTCTTTGTATTTGCAACATCCCCAGAAAAAAAAGGTAGAAGAAAACTGCTATTGTTTGTCTGCAGCTAAAATGATTTCATATGTCCTTGTTCTGGCCAGGACAGGGTTAATTTTTTGCAGTAGCTGCGAGGTGGCATGGCTAGGGCACAGAGGTTATTCTAAACCACCTCATGTCATTGCTGGGGCCAGGGGCACCACTGTCATTGCTGGGGGCAGGGGAAGGGGACACTTGTCCAGGGAGGAGTGATTCCTTCCTATGGAGAAAACATAGTGTTTTCTATTATTGTTTCTTTTTTTCCCCATGTGAATAATTTCTTTTCTTATACCCTCTATCATTAGTATTGTTGCAGTTACTGTTAATTTTCTCATCTAATTTCTTTTTCCGGTAAATTGTTCTTATCTTAACCTGTGATCTTTGCCTTTTGTGCCTCCAATTTTCAATGCCATCCCACTAAATCGAGAAGGAGAAGAGGAAAGGGGAGCAGGTGTGTGGTTTTGGAGAGTCTCAGAGGTGACAGTGAATTGGAAGCACCATTCCTAAACCATGACATATATTTAATCCAAACCCAAAGAGGTTTAGTTCACAGCACCTGTCAGGCTCAGATACAAGCAATGGTCCTGAGCAGTACATACACCCCTGCTCTGTTCCCCCTAAGAGGGGGGATCATAAGGTTATTTGTATTGCAAAGCTTTAGTCACTAATTGTTTATCAAACCTGGGAGAAGTTTCCCACACAGCTGAAGATGGCAATGAGGCTCCCCCTCAGAGTTAATTCCAGTCTTAAAGGTCCTGGTCTATAAGGGCTCAGAAGGAGCTGTTGACCACAGAGTACTTTTAGGAGTCTGGTTAATTTTTTCAAAGGCTTGAGGCTTGTTGGAGTGTGTAAATAACTACAGTTTCTTCCATGCCTATGTGCCCTCCTGCCAATGGCAACCTGTACGTAACATGTTTTGTTACTGTGACTGCTGCTGAGAAAAAAGCCAAAGGCCTTGTGCCCCACACCTGGGCCAGAAATGAGCACACAGACACAAATAATAGACAGTACAGCAATCTGGGAGAGTGTCTGAGACCTGTGACATGGAGTCATTGGTTTGACTTTGGCAAAGCTTCAGTGTCTGACCTCTGCTCTAGGTGCCCAAATATTTTTCTAGGTGTAGGCTATTGTCCTTCCTATTCAACTGGGATTTACTTTCATGAATCCAATAAAAACATCATGGAACTGAGAAGAGTATCTCAAACTCATTTCTGTAGCTGGATTGGAGAAATTTTTTTAAAAAAGACTCTATTATTACAATGGTCTTGTGAAAGGAAGAATTTTCTCTCTACCTTTCCCAGGCTGATTCTCAGATCTATATCTCCCATGAAACAGTACCTCATGGCATTATTCCAGCTCTTTTTTTTGCTTTTCAGTTTGAAAATCCCTGGCAGTTGTTGAAATTCTGCTGTCCAAAATGACCTCCTGGCTTATACCAATTCAGTGATTTCATCTCTTGCAGCCTTGCTGACAGCTCAGAATCTGCAGACAAAACCCTCTCCCCAGTTGGGCAATGCTCACAGCCCAGTGGAACATCTCCTGGTAGTTCTTACTTCAAGGAAAGCCAAGGGTTCCCCAAGGCCTTTTTGACTGATGTTTTCATCATATTGCTACAACTGTAGATGAGACTCTGTTTTGCTTTCAGTGGATCTTTGGAATTCTCTGAATTCTTGCAAAAAGAGCAAATATGACACCATCTATTAAAAAAAAAAGTCTCTAGCAATTTTATATTGGCAGAGAACTCAGTACCACGCACTGTCTGCTCTCCAGCTGTTATCATGTTCAGTCCTAGGCTAAGGAGGATAATGCAAATAAATGTGAAAAAAAAAGGAGGGAGAGATGTAATTTTATCTGTTATGGATTTTAACAAAAATTAATACAATTAATAGTTCAATATTTAATATAAGAATTAATAGATGTCTGCTTGAAATAAAGACTCAGTTCTGCTAATTGACAGAACCAAAAGCCTTAATCCAAACAGAGCATAGCTTTGTAGAAATTTCTATCTTCTATCCATCCCTGTACAAGAAACTGAAATAATCTCTGGTAACAAATGTCAAAGTTTTGGCCTGCTTCTGAACATTGTGGTTCTTTGGAGAAATTTTACCTAAAATACATCCATAGAATTTCTACGTACAGATGGGATTTGAGATTGAGAATAGCAGTAAGTGATTTGGACAAATATATCCCACCAATGCTGCTGTTATCCAGGCACCAGACCTGTGGGGGCTGGTTCAATGCCCCAGTGCTAGCCCAACCCAAAGACAACCAGGTTAAATTCCTGGCCATATTCTGTAGGGTCCTAGACAAAGAGTTTAGTAGCACTGGTGTTCCTAGGAGCCCCTGGATACACAAATTAGCTGCAAACCTGCTGAGTGCACCCTGTCCCACCATCCTTGTCATCAATGAAGATGTTATGTAGTACTGGTCCCAGTATTGGTCCCTGTGCTGCACCACTTAGTGACTGGCCTCCAGCTGGCCTGGAGAGGCTGAAAGAGCTGTGGCTGCTCAGCCTGGACGAGAGAAGGCTCATCAGTGCGTTTACCTATAAAGATAGGGACAGGAAAACAAAATTCTACAGATATGCATATGATTTCAGAATATGGTCACTCACTGCAAAACAAACAGGGAACTGAAAACAAGATTTTAGGATGTGTATGCTCTACGAAAGCCAAAACACAGTCTTCAAAGGATGCAATAAAACAACAGGGACATTTTATGTGTTTCACTGTGAGAGGTGTTTTTAGCTTTCAGAGACTGATTGTACAAATCACTTTAAAATTAATGGGAATTGCAAGATTGAGTTTTCTACACGGGATCTGTATCCGCTCAGAAAATTAAAAGACTTTATTACCATAAATTTAAAAAATAGACAGTTTATACATTTTCTTGATCTGTTTGTATGCTGAGTGGGAAAAGTACATTTTATAGTGTTGGCTTTTGCAGATGTGTTGTCCATTTTAATGTTTGCATTGTGGGAGTGGTTTTGTTGTTGTAAGGGGAGGGGACTGGATGTTGAATTTCACTGGGGTTTAGAGCTATTTTTGACATGAACATTGTATTGAGCTAGGAGGATTGTTGTAATTGGATGACATCTCACCAAGCAGGGAACCGAAACCTTTTGAATGTATCAAAAAGTAACAACTGCCCTCAACGAAGACAACTGCACATGCTTTAAAAAGGCGGGACAGAGGAGAAGTTATGTTAATAAGTTCAAAAGGGTTTTTAATATGAAAAGTGATTTATAAATATGTAATTACCTGATGCAATACCCAGGGTATAAAAGGCATTTTGTGATCGTGCCTCTGGCCGTGGCTAAGCACCCAGCGCTGTACCTTTTGCCTTGTCGACTTTGTCCCTTATGAAATCTTTCAAATTTTAATTAAAGAGTGAGTTTTATTTCTCACACTGAGTTATATCAACATAAGCAAAAGAAAGATTGTGTTCTTTGGTCCCAGTCTGTTGAGCTCTGGAGCAATGCTACTTGGTGTGAGTACAGGATCTAACAGTATGAGATAAGAAGTTTACTCTTTTAATTTCAGTTACCATGAGAGCTGTGGGAATGAATCACCATTTCTTCTCTCCTTTTTTCCCCTTTCCCTTTCCCATTACTTTTTCAGTTTCTTTTCATTTTTCTTTTCCTTTTTCCATTTCCTTGTCCTCTTCCATTTCCTTTTCTTCTTTTTCATACAGAGCTCTGAGTATGCATTCCTTCTTTGGGAAAGGTTTTAATCTGAAGAATGAGTCCCCCCATCATTACAGGCTTCCTGAAACTGCATTCTGTGTTTGGATAATTGAGTCCTGAAGCAGGTACAATGCTACAGTGGATGATAATGAGAGAACTATGGGAAGAATTAGAGGAGGAAGAACATTATGTATTCAAATCCCTCAGGCTGTTTTGAAAATTGTATCCATGATTATTAGTGAATGTCAGTGACTTAAATTCTTACTTGCTAGGATATTCCTTATAAATATTACCCCAGGCATAGCAAGAAGAGTCACAGGCATTTCCTAGTTACTTACATAAGGAAGGCTGTCAACCCAAATAAAAAATTGTTAATTAAAGTTTCAGGTCTCATTTTAGAAAAATACAGGCTTCTGTGAGTATCCTCACTGTCCAAGTCAGAGAACAGTTTGCCTAGATGAAATGTAGCAAATTTGGAAAGGTCAGTTTTTCGTCTGAATGCTAATCAGGAATTCTGATTTACTACAGACCTAAATAATGAAGTTATTATTTTCCTTCTTTTTGGATATGGATTAGATTACTAGATCTAGATATTTCTGGTGGACATATATCAGTATTTAGATGACTTTATGTTTGTATTTTGATTATTCTTCCATAAATGGACCTCCCCAAATCCCTGACATCTGTGACAATTATTGACAAACATGGCAGCACATGAATAGATAGAAAGTAAATATTTTTATTGCATACCTTCCTAGAAATCTTAATCCTGGAATATCAGTCTGTTGTGCTAGATGTTTAAAAGCTGCAAGACAAATGGCAAAACTCACCGGTGAATGATATAAATATCATAATTTTTGTTTAAAAAATCCATAACAGAGATATAATGAAATTCCTCCTCCCTGCATAGTTCTTGATACGTGTCTGCTTCTCTTTACCTCAAATAGTGTCCTCAGTAGCTAAGGGGTAATAAAAGCAAATATCTTGGAGACAGTATAGCTATACTGTCCAGTCCCTTGTGACATGCTTTCAGAGCTGTGAATCTGAAACCTATAAATCCATATCACTGACTTTATTGTATCATGGAGTGTATTCATTGCCTTGTGGTTGGATCATAAAAAGGCTATTTTCAAAAGGTCATCGGTACCTGACATCTAATTAGGGATTGTTCTCAAACTCTTTCGCTATTCAAAAATTGAAAATGGTTGCAAATGGAATTGTCTGTAGGATGGACAGAGTTTGTTGGTATTAAAGAACTTTCCAGCTTAAAAAAATATGTACTAAAAAGCTATTCCATAATGATTGTACCATTTTACTGAAAAGAATCTAAAATCACAGGATTCTGTTAGATCTGTTAGAAAAATCTAATTACCTTGTTCAAGAGTAATTTCTGCTTTCAGTTATTTCATTCTAAATACATAAGCAGTTGCTCATTGTAAATAAAAGATTTCAGCATTGTTGTTGTTTATAGGCTCAGAGAGCACTGTCCTTCAAGTAGAAATTAGAGCTTTTTCACCAAAAAAGGATATTTTTCTCTCTCCTCCAACTCCAAATTGATATTATGCTCCGTGTTAATTTTTATTTCTAATCTGTTCATGCTGGGCTGCCTTATGCAGTTCTATATAGCTACTACATCTGTGCCATCTTGTGGTCTGCACAAAGCTTGTAATGTTTTTTGCTTTGGAAATTAACCAGAAGTGCAACAGCTTGTCACCAGCCACAGCCAAGGGGGGATGGCTCAGATGGCACCCCCCTAAGCACCCCCCTTGCTCTGTTAAGGAGAGGAAGCCTCACAGACAGACACATGCCCAAAGCAAAGTTTCAAGTCTGCAGGCTGCTGGTTTGGCAGACACAGAGAGCAAAGCATGTCAGGATGTCATTGTGGTAATGTCCAGTGATCTTTTTGTCTTCTAATTGCAATAATTTCCTACCTGGAGTTTCAATAATTCATAGCAAAAGTACATATAAGCTTTTATCTAAGGTCCTGCATTTTTTTCCAACACAGAGGATTTATAACCAACCCTCTGCCATTGCAATCAGATTCAGCTGTGGATTTGAATGTTGGCTGAAGTTCCTTATTATGGGCTTGCTGCTCTTCTTGCCATTCTTTTTGTTCTTTGCTTTTAGGAGGAGGAGCAGATGGGTCCAAAAAGGGTCAGATAGATGTCATTCCAGTTTCACTTATAACCCCAGAGCCAAGGACTTTCTTGTTCTGATGTAGGACTGGCCTTTTAATCCCTGCATTAACATACTGCTTTCAGAGCAGTCTCTCCCATCGAGAGAAGAAGTGGTGTTACTTAACTGCCATGCAATTTGGTATCCCTTTGGCTTCTGTATGTCCAGCTGCAAACTAGAAATGCCTTTTGACTACTCATGTTTTCTTTTTCGTGCTGCAGGATGGTGGTGTGCAAGGTGGCCCTTCCATATTCTTAGTAGCTGCTGTCCTAAAATTGCATATGCTTTTTCTTGCCTTTACTGGGAGACAACCCTGCTTCCTGGTAGTTCTTTTCCCCCTATTTTCCAGCCTAAACATATTCATGGCCAGGTTATTTCCGTGTCTTGCTGTGTCAGCAAAAAGTCCTTTTCCTTCCCTGAGGTTTGATCTTGATAGCTTTACAGAGCATAATTGTTTCTTTTTTCAGCTTTGATTCTGCTGAGCCAATTAAGTTAAACTTTTTAGTGTTTCTCTCATTAAAAGGAGCTGTCAGTTGCCTCATCGTGCCTGCTTCTGTGCACAGGTACTCATGTGCTCCTCTTTTTCAAAGCAAGGGGTTTATGCCACCTTTCAGAAAGGGCTCACAGGGAAAATGTCATTACGTGTTCTGTCCTCTTTGCTAAAATTAGTGCAGAATCACAGAATGGGTCAGGTTGGAAGGTTGGAAGGTACCACAGTGGGTCACCTGGTCCAACCTCCCTGCTCAAGCACATGGCACCAGATTGTGTCCAGATGGTTCTCGAATATCTGCAGTGAGGGAGATCCACAAACGCCCTGGACAATCTATTGTCACCTGCACAGTAAAGAATTTCTTCTTCATACTCAAGTGGAACTTCCTGTGCATCAGTTCCTGCCTGTTCCTTCTTGTGCCATTGCTTGGCGCTGCTGAGAAGAGCCTGGCTCCATCCTCTTGACAGCCTCCCTTCAGATACTGATAGACATTGCTGAGGTCCCCTCGCAGCTCTCTCTTCTCGAGGCTGAGCAGGCCCAACTCTCTCAGCTTTTCCTCATCAGTGAGGTGCTCTCATCCCCTCATCATCTTCATCCTCTGCTGGACCTGCTCCAGGAGCTCAGACAATACTTTCTAGATACTTTTGTTTCTTTGAAAATAAATCCCCGGTTCATCATCTCCCCAGACGATGCACTCACAGTCTGTAACACAAATCTCATTGCAGGTCCAAGGGGAAGAATCTTACAACATATTTGATGAAAGATCATCACACTGCTTTGACTCCATGCCCTAAAGTTCCCTCGATCCTCCTGAATGATATTGCAGCCTTCTGCTTTGTCATCATGCCAATATCAATTAAAAATAACATTTTAAAGTAGAGATAAAAGCTCTCTTTCTGTGTTCATTGTTTCTGCCCAACACACGAACCTATTTTCTTAATGAGTTGAAAGATGATCTGGCAGTGCTGTCAATTGGACTTGAGTCCAGAAGGTTTTGTGGTGTTTGTGCAGCCCTGAAAATTCTTCTGAAAGTGTCCATGCTCAAGGAAAGTGAGAGGCACCCCCTTCCCTGCACTTGCTGGGTACTGAAGCCCTCCCTGGAGCATACACTTGCAGCCCAGGGGATGATTTCCCCAGGAGGAAGGGAACTGCCCTGCAGCACTGGCTCCCACCAGCTGGGAAATGCAGCTCAGGGTCCAAGGCAGCATTGCATCCATTTGCTGTGCAACCCCGCAGCACCTGGTCAGAAAATCCCTCAGGAACCTATGGAGATGAGGGGGGAGGAACAGTGTAAGTGCTGTTACAGAATATGACTAACCCACCACTATGGATATGAAAAAAGGCTTCAAGCCGGAAATTTCCTTAGCCTTTGCAGCACTTTGTGAAAGTTCTCTTTCCCATGTAAAGAATTTAGAACAATGTTATAGTTTTGTAAATTTCTGCACCTGCACTTACTTCTCAAGGACTGTTTTGGTTTTAACCAGGAAAACATCCAGAAACAGATGTCTCAGAACTGGACTAATCACCTCAAGGGGTGGATGTCCGAGGGACCAATTATTTTATGCCATTCAACACACTTTTGTGTATTAACATATAAAAGTTGTTCAATCTTTCATTAAACTCTCTTACTTCGGATCATTTCTTAGTAGCCTGGACTTTGTCATTCTACCTATTTGGGGAGCTACAGTGACACACCACAAACCCACAAGAATCTCTACTACTAACTTCCTTCCAGTATAGCAATTTTCTTTTCAACAGAATCAGTTTTTCATCTGTCTTGTTCCAAACTTCATGCATTTTTCCATTTCTTTTGTGAGTTCCTTTACCATTTATCTAGCAGATATGGTCCCAAGTGACAGCACATTAAATGTTTTCCTGAAGTTCAGATAGATGAGATCTGCATTTCCTATTCAGATCTCTCAGCACATCAAAGAAGCTTGGTCTGGCATGATCTACCATTGGTAAACACATGCTGCCTTTGATCTCATTTTCTATTAACTTCTGTGAGCCAAAATTATAAGAGATGTGCAGTGTTTCTAATTAGAAATCAGAGTTCCCGCGAGTCTCATTTTTTATTTTTATTTTTGTTCCCTTGACAGTTGCTTATGCATTCATGAGCAGCAATGCAAGTGTAAATAAGTATACATATCATGTTCCTGAAAAGAGGGAGATTAACAGCTGAGATTGCTGAACTCCATTAATCTACAGATCAGGTACAGCACAAGCTACAGCCTTAGGAAACGCCGCTGCTCTGGAGAAGTCAGGACAGGAATAGCTCATGCAAAGGGTCTAGAACTAGGGCTCTCCCCTGCCCAGCTGGGCAGCTTGGGCCCAGCCACAGGCTGTCCTCCAGCCAAGGGGCCAAGTGCTCTGCCTGCAGTGGGCCCTGCTGTGGAGTCTCTGAATAGCACACGGCTCTAAGGTTTTTATTTTCAGTAGCTGGCTCTTGTCTTAACTTTCATGGATCTGCTATTTTTCTCTTCTCATTTGGTGCAATTTTGCTGTAAAAAGCATATAAAATCCAAAAGGTTTTCACCTTTTAGCCAAACGACCCAGGCTGCAGGCATCTTCTGGTCTCCCCTTTGAACAAAAATCTGCCATGAGACAAACACTCTTCCTTTATTTTAGATTTTATTTTTCACACTACAGCCTAATACTATCTAGCCAAAAGCTTTAGATAATTTTCTCCAGTCTCTCTGAATTAAAGCGCTAGAACAGTATATTGTCAGCAAATATGCCTTCTGCTGGCTCTCAACCAGAATTAGTTAAATAGAATAATAATATTTGAATAACCTTCCCACTTTCCACATTAAAGTGTTTGCTCAGAACTAAACAAGTAAATCATCAAACGTTTCTGAATAATGATTTGACAAAAGCTGTAAAACATTAAGATGACATTGACAAATACTCTACCTTAACATGTAAAAGGCACAGAAAATGTATGTTAGTTTTTTAGAAAACAGAGTTTATACATCTATTATTTATATTTTGGAGTATAAACATGATGCCTATATTAATTTTAACTCATTTTGAGCTTATCATATTTAGATAAAAATAAAAATTGTCATATGATGAAACAGCATGAAAGTGGTTTGAATAACATAACTTCTTTGTTTTATTTGCTTTGACGTTGCCGGTAAGTTTCTGACACAGAACACTTCAGAAATTCTGAATCTTGCCTAACAAGTCATTAAAACAAGAGATTTAAAGCTGTGCAAAGCTACTCTCCTATTTCCCTATGCATGACATTCAGCAATTTTGTTTAGTCTTTAGAAACCTGTGGTGCATGGAAAGAGTTTTACCCGTCGCATCAGGTGCCCATCTTATTTTCTTTCCCTCCATTTTGTATTTCAATTCCTACAATTCAAAGGGCGTGAACAGGTTAAATGAGAGCAGCAGAAATAAAATGCAAGCACGTACAAACTCCATCTGCACAAAGAGCATTGCCCACACTAAGCCTTTCTCATGGATAAGAATTTGGGAATTAACAAGGGTTAGTAGTATTTGTTGTGTATTTGATTAAACCATGGAAGCTATTAACAGGATGATGACCTAAGATACCTACTAATGGGCTATCAATTTCTACAAACCACAAATTAAAGCAGGGAAAGTGCTTACAGAGAGAGAGACACGAGCAGTGTTTGCAGAAGCTGGCACGGTCTGTTGAACACTCCTGTCTGCTGAATAGCACTCTGTGTTTAACTGCAGCATCTTTAATAACTCAAAGCTGTTAGCTCCTGATTCTGTTTCTTACGGTAGAAAATGATTTATTTTCAGAAGAGATTACAAGGAGGGAGCTTTAATTTTGATGAATATAAGATAAAATCCTGTGATGGATACAATGCATAAAAAATTACAAATATGGCAAGTTTAATAATTTCCCCATTTGTCTTTTCTCAGTTCTTTGATTTGGCAATATGATTATTCTTAGGCAATTCCAGTTTCTTGACTGAGAGGGTTTTAATGTCTGAAACCTTTGTAGAGATAAGAAAGTTTACAAAGATATGTAGCAGATGTATATTTCCCCTTCTACTATTATTTCTGTAAATATTCACAGGAGCCCAGCTGATGTCTCTTTTATCTATAACAGACAAGATCCTCACAGCCCCAGGATCTTGGTCCAGAGGAGTCTCTCCCTTCAGCTGCCTCTGCAGTCATATTATTGCCATGCCAGCTTCCTTCCCACAAACCTTCTTGCTTTGCACTTTGCAAAGCACTGGATGGTCCATCCCGGTCCTGGCTATCCTGCCTATCTGCTCAGCAGACAGAAATGGAAAACAGCTTGGGAGGTGGCATGCACTAGAGAAAAATTTATGCTGAATTTAAGGATAACTGGTGGATGTGTTATATAAATTCTCCCTTCCTGTTTTGTAGCTCACACTCAAACAGTCTGCACTGCGCTCCTTGCTTCTTGGATGTGGCAGTAAAATATATTTATGGCAGAGTCCTTGACTCTCAGCATAGCCTTAATTAACAGCTAAGATTTAGCGTCCTTACTTGCTTTGTGTTGCCAACAATGAGGAACGTAAGGCAGTTGAACAGCAAACAGAAGTATTCATCGGGTGGATCTCACTTGAAAAGGAAGCAAGTTATGTGTAAGACATTTCAGAGACACTAAAGCAGCTCTTATTAAAGGAACATTACCACTGCCCGTGTCAGCCTTGGAATAACTCCTCTGCCAGCTCTAGACTGTCTAGAGTAAGGGCAAAGGTGCATCTGCAGAAGCCCCAGGACCTACTGGAGAGGCTGTAGCCAGATCTTACATGTCTCACCGACCTGGTGAGGTTCCTGAGCTGCACCGAGGGTTTGCAACCTCTTCTCCTCCCCAGGACAATGGGCATTATTTGCTGCACAGGTGACACATGCCCAGAATGTGCTGCTCTCCACGTTATAACCCCAGAGCACTTCACCCTCTTCTGCTTCTCGTGGTGTCCTTCAGGGGAAAAGCCACACTGCCTGCAGTGTGCACACTGCCTAATTACATCTCCTTGCCAAAGGTCAGATTTTCATATGTGTGCTCAGTAATAAAAGTCGGTAATCTCTGGCAAATAAGCCTTGATTCTTGTATTGGTATTTGTTTTACAATTTTTTCCCTGTCCTTCAGAACATTTGTTGCTTTAGAATCAGCCAAAACCAGCCTGACAAATATTTGTCAGTGGTTACCTCTAACAGTTTGCCACCCACAAATCTTTCGCTTCAACTCCCTTTGGCCCTGCTGTGTCCTGCCTGTCCTGAAAGCTGAGCATTATTTCTTAGTTCTTTTCCTTGTGTTTGTGAAAATGGGCTTCCAGCTGAAGCAAATCTCCATCCACTTCAATTGTAAAAGCAGGCTGGGAAATTACACAACAGGTCTGCTATGCGACTCCATCCTCTCTCTAATTCCCTATTAACCTCAAGAGAACCAATTAATATTTTTACCATGCTTCAAGTACATTCATTCTTTGGAAAGCTTTTTCTTGTTAATTGAGATACTGTCTATGTATTTTTCAACTTCAGGCCTTACTCCTCCCTCCTAATTTTTTTAGATAAGCTTCTTTTCCTAATCTACTCATTCCTCTCTGATCACCTCTTTAAAAGCAGAAGGGCCTCATTTAGCCAGCACTCACTTCTAACATGAAAAACTAGATTAAAGCTGGGGTGTGCTGTAGGTTTATAGCATTTATCGGTATAGTTTGGTATCAATATTTAACCGTTAGACAATCTTCCATCTATAAAATGCCATATACATCCAGCTGTAATGTCTATCTTGTAATACACTTCTGTACTGACAGATGGAGTAAGAGACTCACACCTAGACACTGTGATAGTGGTAGTGGTGCAAGTGTCTGTCCGGCATTTGTATAACTGTGTCAGATGAACAGAGTACAGAAAACAAAGGACAAGGTTAAAAAGGTAAGAAATTTCCTGCAGGAAAATTTCTCCTTTGGGAAATGAAGCTTCATTAAAAACTGAACTATCTGAAAAATGCACTGCTTTTCATGAAATTCTATGATGAAAAGAATTGAAAAGCATTTTAACAATGTCAGTGTGATTAATTTGGATCCTTTTCAGAATAAATTGTTTCATGATTGAAACTCAAACCTCTTTACTAGTTAATTATCTTAGGGTAATGCATTTCAAATTTCCAGAAACAGCATCTCCTCTAGAAACGGTCTTTTAAGAAACTATAAAAAGTTGATTTTGCTCCCATTCAGAATGAGCACAGCTTTCAAGGAGTCAGAACCTTCCTACAAATTCTAATCGGAATGATGTTATAAAAAAAGTAATTTGAGAATCTCAGTGGATATGATAGTAAAATTTAGAAATTAATTCCAAGGATTATGAATTAGTACCTGCATGCTTCCATCACTTCTGCCCATGTAAAATTTTGTGGGAAAGGTAATATTATGTTTTTTGTTCTGTGTCTTTCCAGAAGAAAAGCCAAGTGCTCTTGATCTCTCTCTTTCTGATGTCTTAATACTGATGTCAGTCTAGATCTGTAGTGCTGTCAATGATGACTGAAGCTGACTGTGTTGTGTTATGTTTAATGCTGGTGACCTTCAGGACACCTCACAGAAATGTGCTGGTGTAAAATGGTAAATATGTACCACTGGAAGACATTACTGGGACATACATCAGGGCTAGTTAGTTCTTTATTAACCTTACAACCCACGAGTCACTTCTGTCATGTATATTGGCACCAGTAAAAACTTCTGCACCTGGAAATCTGCTGACTCTGGGAACTTCACTAGTAGGTCATGGGACAGAGTAAAACACTGGCTAGTTCTGCTGCCTACACAGTTTTAACAAATGAGGTTAAAGCTTTGCTTTGTTTCCAAAATAAGCAAATTCAAGCAAACCTATAGAGAAGAAGGGTATGATTATTTGCTGATGATACTTGCACAAATTTAGTTGGGTTAGCACATCTCCATTTACACTACAGCCATAGGTTTAGACAATTACCTAATTATCAAGATGGTAACTATTTATTCATTACCATTATATATCAATTAATAGTATTAGTGGGAACTGAGTTCTCCCTCCTACTGGAGGTTTTCTGTCTCCTTAACTCAGTGACCCTTTCCTTCTGCTCACTTTCCTGAGTAATGTAACTCACATGAGGAAACAACAGTATAATGGAGAGTACTGCCTAGTGAAATTTTCCTAAGATGGCTGAATGATTTGGCAGCTGCACTGGTTTCAGTCAGACTTATAGGTCTAAATGCAAGTTTTTGCTTTGGTTTTGTACTTCAAAAATAGCAATCAGACGTATCCTTGGTGCTTATGAAGTGGTTTCCACAAATGAATTCTTTCTTCTCTTTTCCTCTTTTTCCTTCCCCCTTCCTTTTCTCAGGTCCCACTGACGAGTCCTTTGTCTAACTGTAAGATACATATTAATCTAACTAGTACTAATTAACATGTCCATCTTTAGTTTGAAGGATGAAAGTGGTTCTTTATGGATGCTAAAAAGCTTTAGCGGAGAAGTTTTCAGCTCTCAGCAGCAGTTTGTGAGAGCTCTGTTCTTTCTCATGCGAAACTATGCAAACCATGATAAGGTTTTCTGTAAACAGACTTTGCTAATCTTGCACCTGCGTTTATAATTAGAATTGTTGTAATACTGACTAGAGAAATGAATGATGTGTGAATTGACCAATTACCCTGATAGGTAGTTAGTTAGAGGTCCAATACCTCTTGCCTTTTAGGAAAACACTAAAAGAACTAAACACATAAAAACCCGTCCTTTATTAAATAAATAAATCAATCAATCCATTCCTTTCTGCTGATCACTCGTGTGTCTGAGTCCTAATTGCCTCTTGGCACCGCCGGCAGCAACAGTTCTTGATTGGATGAGGAAGTGAATATGAAGAAAGATCATTACATTGGAGAAGACAGGTCTAAGGTTGAGACTGGGAGAACGTCTACATCCAGATACAAAAAGGGCTGCATATGCTGGTTTAGAAAAGTTAGCTTCAGAACTAGAGGGATGGGACTTCAATTCATCAGCAAAACCCCTTGGAGTTTAGTCATTGCATTTTTGAAATACTGAAATTTAGCAGAAGATGAATTTGGCAGCTGTAGAAACTTAAAAGAACAAAAGAATTTATACTTCCTTGTGGTACAGACAATTTTGCCATCAAAGCAGGCAAGAGATTTTTATTCCTCTCTTCACTGTGCTTTTGTGTGTATCTTGCAGGAACTACAGTTTATAGTCTCTGAAACTGTCCGTCAGCACCGAAAAAAACCCATGGATTGAATGGTTTGGCAGAGGTTCTGAAAAAAAAGCATCACTGGAAAGGCATTTGATGCACATTTGTTGGCATAGCAGTGAATATGAAACAGAACTATGCATGGAAACATCTTCTGTGAGCAGGGAAACAGCATTAAGACACTCAGTTTCCCTTAGGACTTCATACTTAATCAGGGGCAAAATTACAGAAATGTTCATTTTCTCGCTTGCTAAGGATATGACCAGGGTGCAGCCATCCTCACCTTTTGGCACTTCTGTGAGACCTGTTCTTCCCATCATTTCTGACTGAGCAGCTCCTGAAGTCTCTTGTGTTTGTGGGCCTGACATTCTGATCTCTTGTAGACTTCAGGTGTACTTAGAAATTATAAACACATTCCTGAGTATTCTGAGTAGTCTCAATAGACAAAAGCCTAGTCTCTTTGACTTTTTCTCCATGGCTTCCCTTTCCAATGCCCTCTAGCACAAAGAATAAAGCTTAAAAATTTATTTTTGGCAAGCAGCAAAGGGAACATTCCAGGTGCTGAATAACCTGAACTAATCAGATTATCTTAAATACAAATGGCAAGAGAACCTAGATAGAACACAAGCACTTCTTTTATTGGACGGCTGTATTTGCACTGCTCTTTCTCTTAGGCTCTCGAGCTCTAAGTATTCCTATTGCCTTTTCCTTCAGTCCCTGGCCCTAAAGCTGGCTGTATAAAGCTACACAGCCTATACAAAGCTATAATTCTGCTAAATTATAGCTACTTAGAGTGGGTAAACTTTCTAAGAAGTATCTGGAGATGGGCAAAAGACTGATAGTTTTTATCAAGGTCTCACTTATGGCTATGTCTGCTCACCATGGCCAAAATCTCTCTGGGTAATGCAATTAGAGTTGCTAATTCCTGATGTTTTTCCCAGGAGGGAACCTGGCTTAATTCAGGAACTGACAGAGCTCCACCCGCAGAGCCAAGTGGGAGGGAGCCTCACCTGCTGCAGTGTGTGCATCCATCCAACCGCGTGCCTGAAACCAGCACAGAGCTGGTCACATGCAGGGTCCTGTAATCTGTGCAATTTACACTTTCTCTGGAGCTATTAGCATTTTCCTTCTCCTGAGCTAAAGGAAATCACAATGGACATCTTTTCAGTCTCAGAAGAGATTCCTACTCTCACGTTGCTGGGCTGTGGGAGTTCCATAAAGGATGAGTATTTGACAAGATCCTGGGCTCATATTGTATACAATACAGCTAAAACCCACAGTTTGTTATAAAGGGCAAAGATTAATAATATGCTCTCTGGGAAAATCTGATTGTCATGCTGGTATTCTGAACATGAGATGAGGACAGACAATATACGATATTGTGGGGTCATGATGGCCCTAAGCAGATTAGTTTCACTTTGAATCTCTTCTAAAAGATACATGGCATCTTTAGATTGACTAGCTTGTAACATTTTTAAAGGAGCCTTACTGCATGCTGAAGAGAGCTGCCAAAGAGATGGCCTTCAAATGTATCTTTTGACTTTTGTCCAACTGTTAAACAAGTGTTTTTACAGGAGCTGGCCTGTGTTGGCTACCTAATAAATGCTCAGGAAGTGAAAAAAAGAAGAAGAATTTCCTGTTTTATTTTTAACCCTTCTCATTCCTTAATTAAAATCTTAATGATGATACAGTCCTTATTTTCTTTATTTTTTAAAAAAAAATTATTTTTTTGGTTACATAGGCTGAAAAGTGATGTAAGAAGTAAGCACCAGGAATAATCCCTTTGCTGCAGTTCCCCTTTTCTGAAGCTGCATAAGCAGTACAGGTTCTCTTGCACACACTAATTTTGGTCTCCTCTGCACCTAAACAGGACTGTTTAGTTCCGTTCAGAACTGAACGAGATTATTTCCTTTATAGGGGGCTCTTCTGTCTTAAAGTCATGTTCATTCTTTTAATTTTGAATTGTGTTGCTGCAGAAATATAGGAAATAAAAGATAACCACTGCAGTAGCAGCACTAGCTGTGCAAGTACAGTGTATGTTTAATTCCAAAAACTATGAAAATGGAGAATCATGTTTATGTGATAATCTGTATGTTGAAGGATAGGACTTAACGAGCTATTGGCCATATATGTCAGCAATGAGGAAGAGCCAGAAAGTTTACCAGTGTCTTGAATTCCCCTAAAAGCAAAGGTCTGCTAGAGAGAGGCTGCTTCGCTTCCCTCAATGTGGCTTTCTCCTGATGCTCACACATGCCTCCTCT
>VWZT01015720.1:241314-254809 GCA_013397055.1 Pachycephala philippinensis | reverse complement strand
TCCCTCTCCCTCTCCCTCTCCCCTTGCTGTAGTTTCCTCTTGCTTGAGCTCTGAGGAAGAACTCTCTTGGCTGTGTAGTTTGTCCTCTCAGTTGACCAAATTTTCCTTCTTTTCCCCTCATGGTAAAGCAGCGATGCTGTTGCAGACCACAAAGTGGAGTTTTTTTCCAGATACGTGTGCTATATCTGCGAGTATTTCACACCGGCAGAGCAATTCTATCGCTCTCCCTCAGGACAGCAGGCACAGCAGACCCCGTTGCCACACTGATCATTTGCCTCATGTTGTGTCTCTTTGAAATCACAGCTTCCTTTTTCTTTGCTTCCAAACCACAGAGACAGTTACAGCCTGTGGGAGGGCAGGAAACATGTGGGGAAATATTCTGGGGCTTTTTACATGTGCTTTGTGCTGAAATAAATGCTGGCATGAAGAGGAAGTTTATTGTCCAGTCAGATGTGTTACACATCCACCACCAGCCACTGGTGACCTGGTCGAGACTCGTCTTAACAAACTGCTTAAAACCAGATGGTTTTACTTTGTCAAAAGGACGTACAGGTTATATATGTGAATCTACTTTCCTAGGAGTTCTAAGTGAGCTGTGAATCCCACAGCTGTTTCCAGGGGTGGCAAGCACAGCCTTTTCACATGCCCAAAGAAAGGAGAGCTTCCTGTGCTCTGAAAATAACATCATCAAAATTGTGCACATCAAAGCATATCATAAAGATACTGGGTGCTTTTGTTAAAAAAAAAAAAAAAGGAAAAATAAAACACTTCTCTCTTTAAAGCTCTCCTTTTGCTGAAGTTTCTCTCTCCTGTGTGCTTCCCTGGGATTTGTCATTATTTCGCACCATCAATCAATCATACTCCCCAGTGAATCAGCTCATCCACTCGTTTTCACCTCCCTGCAATTTCCCAAGGAGGTTAGAAACAGCAAATTGCCATAATGTTAAGTAATAAACCCCAACGTTTTTATGACTTAGCTGTTACTTATTTTTCTCTAGTGGATACCAATAAAATAGAAAGAGCTCCCTTGAGCAGCACATCTGAGAAGCTGGAATGCTTTTAAGTGCGTCAGGTTAGAAGAGGTCCAGTACTCTCTAAAATTAACTCCTTGGGGAAATCCTAAGTAATTCTTCATAATTATAAACTTTGTAATTGGATGCAGCAGAGTTACAACTACTTTATCACCTCTGTTGTTGAAGCTAGCTTCTGTTACAGGGAAGGGTAACTCCTGACTGCTTCTGTGTCTCCCTGTTCTGCTCATGGAAAATCTCTGATGTCAAGGAGGATAATTTCTTCTATAGCTACTGTAATGCCCTATTGAATCAAATCAACTCTTCAGCTAGGTACTTGTTGTATAGAATTTTATTAATCTCCCTCCTCCAGTTCGTTACCTGTTTGCAGAAATAGTTCCTAATGAGAGGACAATACCCTGCAGGAAGGGTTTACTGCAAGAGGCAGGGAGCAGAGACAGGTAATGTGGCCCTTCCTTTTCCTGGTCCATCCTTTTTCAGCCTCTTGCAGTGTGCACATGGATTCAGATACATTGTGTGAAGCCCCACACACATCACAGTCCCCAGACCTACATCACGGTTGGATCCAGCCCTCTTTGTGTTTGTTGTCCACTAGTGACATTCTGTGACCATGGTATATGTACTGTACCAGAAAATACACTGTGAAAAATGTGTAGCAGGGAAATGAGTGAGAAATGTATTCAGAGTAAAAATGTATTCTGAATAAATATTTTCTGTATGTTATCTGAAAGATACACAGTGCAAATAAAGTCTTCTGAGAACATGAAGAAGAAAATATATGGGAGTAGTCATCATGGATTTGCCAAAGGAAAATCCTGCCTGAGCAACTCAATTACCTTGAATGGACACAATTTATAATTTCTGAGATAAAGGAATAACAAAAAAGATGGAAAAGGGCTGCTCAAACTTAAATAAGTAAAATTCTAATTAAAAATCAAGACAATAAAGAATACATGCTTTGTGGATTCCAAACGCTAGTGCAATGAATGTTCCTCAATTTGGTATGTCTCTAAAGGGTAAGTTGGCAAAAAGCTTCCTGTACCTCTTGGGAAGCTACTGGGACTGACTTTATCACTATAAACTAAGTTTATAATCAGTTGTCCTAATTCTGAAGCAATCTCCAAAGGTATTGCCTAAGAAATGTAATCTGCCTTCTGACCAGCAAGTTTGGACAAGTGGACCAATGAAGTAACATGAAGCATCTGAAGGGTTGAAAGTTTAAAGTGCATGACAAATTTTAAAGAAAGGGGCAACTAGGAAACAACAGGGTGAAATCATAAAGACTAAAGGTGTTACAGAGACCCAAGATACAAGATCTTTGCTCTCAATAGAAACTCAACACCTCATATCCAGTTTTCTTATTTCTTTAAGAAACTGCTTCATGTGACTCTTCATGAGACATTTCTACCTCTGAGAAAGGAAAGGAAAGGAAAGGAAAGGAAAGGAAAGGAAAGGAAAGGAAAGGAAAGGAAAGGAAAGGAAAGGAAAGGAAAGGAAAGGAAAGGAAAGGAAAGGAAAGGAAAGGAAAGGAAAGGAAAGGAAAGGAAAGGAAAGGGAAGGAAAGGAAAGGAAATCCAGGAAAAAAAGAGAAAAGCTACTGCAAAACAAACCAAACACAAAGACATGAAAACCCCAAACAACTTTTTAATGTTACGGATTCAAACAAGAAAGATATGATCCTTCTTTACACTTGTCAACCTCTGTTAGCATATTAACCATGCATAAGCCAGACAAGTAGTTTGCATTCACAACACAATTTTCCCTGGAATTAGCAAATTAAATTACATTACTGTCATAGTTTAAGCCCATCTGGAAATTAAGCACCATGCAGCTGCTCACTCAAAGCCCCTTCTCTCCTCCCAGCCCAGTGGAATGGGGAGGAGAATCAAAGTAAAACTTGCAGGTTGCAATAAGAACAATTTAATAATCAAAACCAAAGGAAAATACAGTAATAATGGTAAATTATAATAAAAATGGCAATAAAAAGGGAAGAACATATGATGCACAGTACAATTGCTCACCATCCACTGGGAGATACCAGATCCCCCTTCCCAAACCCCAATTGGCCTCCATTCTGGGTAACTCTCCCAGTTTATATACTCCGTGGTGTCGAATATCCCTTTGGCCAATTCGGGTCACCTGGCTATGCTCCTTCCCTTTTTCTTTTGCATACCTCCTCTCTGGCAGAGCATGAGGGGAAAAAAAAACAAACAAACAAATAAACCAAACCCAACCAACCAAAAAAAACCCCACAAAACAACCCTAATGCCAAACCCCCCCACAAAAAAACCAAACCCAACCAAATCCAAAACCAAAAACCCAGTAACAAAATCCAAGTCCTTGACTTAGATAAACACAATTTAGCAAGAACCAAAACATCAGTGTATTATCAACAACATTCTCATTCCAAATCCAAAACATGGCACTGTAACAGCTTCTGAGAAGAAATTAACTCTATCCCAGCCAAAGTCATGACAATTACCTACAATTACCTATATTGAATTGAATCTTCACAGTTTGGGATCTCCGCACATTTGATGTCAGTCCTCCTCCAGGCAGTACAGGTCCTGAGGGACAGCAGGTGCAGTTTGTCCATGGATTCAGACTAGAGGTAATTTATGTCTCTCTCATTACTGGTGTGCCTGTCTATCCTTGAAGGAGATCTAGAAAGAAATTCCCAACATCTGATTTTGCGGCAACATAAAAGCTTCTCCAGGAATCCAGCAGTTCTCTTTTGGCACCTTAGATCAAGGTATGTGATACAGAAAAGTCTATAACTTCACAGGTCAAGAAAAAAAGGCACCATAGCCTTTTTCTCATGAATGCAATAAGTCACTGTGGAATGGAAAGGCTCATAACAGAGGTGCCACAGTCATGCCAGAGTCTTACTCCAGCCATATTAATTCCTACAGAGCATGCAGTGTGTTTGAGACTATCATCAAAGTACATATATTGGGTGTACTTGGTCACTCTTTGTACTGAAGGATAACATTAGCATCACACACTGTAACTATTTGCTCGAGTTACTAAGTATCACACACAGTCAACTCCAAATGGTTTTTGTCTTTTTTTTCCTTGTCAAATAATTACTTTATGGAAATTTTTGTGCACTGTAGAGGGGGTGAGGTAGAATTTACACTTTAAAATATATGTATTTCATAGCAAAGCTTTTCAATATTTTTATATGTCTTGTTAGTTGTGAGACTAATCTGGAAGGTCTTGATGCATAAAAAAGAAAATTAAGAATACTTCAAATTAAGGCAATTTTTTTCTGGAGTGGCATTGAGTTGCATTCAAAACTCATTAAAAACTGTGCATATACATCTACATAATAGCTCTTCAATATTTCTTTTGTTATTAAACGATTCCTGTCTTATTTGGCAAATATTAATAACATACATAGAGAAGAATTAAACTAAATTTTGTTGAAAAAAAAATGTAGCTGATTAGGTTATCCAGTTTCCAGTAAGGAATATTTACAGTGGTGGTGCTGTAAGGATGGAATGGCAACTCAGCTGGTCCTGGATTAGGACTGGTGCCTGCTGCCCATCTGACAGTAAAGTAATAAAGCAGCAACAGCTGCTGAGGGGCATGAAGAAGTTAATTTGAAGAGATCTGCATGCCTGAAGCAACTGGTGTAACAGCTCAATAATATATGCCTGCTACTCCATGGCCATAGGCAGAATGCCAGGAAGGAGGCAGAGGAGAAAGGGAAGTGGGGGTGAACCTCCCACTGCTATTGACAGAGAATAAAGGATGATGTTAAGTGTTATCACTGGGACCATACAGAATGACAGAGCTAACAGTTCCTAAACACGGAGCAGTATAAGGTGTCTATATATTCAAAAATGTTTCATGAAGGAATACAAACAACATTGAAAGAGTGATTTCAGAATATGTTAATAAAACTGTGAAAAACATGAAGAACATTTTAGGAACTCTTCCTGTTGCACAAACTTACTTAAAAAAATCCTCTTTACATCTTTCAAGAGAAGAAAAGGACTCACAAAAATAGAAATTTTTATAATAGGAAATAATAACTGATTTAAATCCCAGTTATTTAGTTATGGTACTTCCCTGTATTTAATCCTTTTGTTTTATTTCTGATCACAAGAAGTGTGAAGAAAGCAAACCTTGTTCAAAGATTTTAGAAAGATAGCTGGTTCAATGTTGTACAAAGCTTTTAAGGTGCTCTTTCAATGAAGAAGAAATTCTCTGCTTAAGTCAGGACTTCTACAAATGATATCAAGCCCCCCAGGATTTGAGTCGCTCAAGATTTGACTCAAGCTTTGCAATTTGTTTTTTAGTTGTTACTCAGTAGCTCTAGCTAGACAGTTATGATTAAGCAATTGCATTGTGAACGCTGTATGCTTGGCTAATCTTTTGTTTTAAGAAAAAAGGAAGACAATCCCAAGATGAATGGGCTGTCTGGATGAGAGCCACCAGGAGCAAGGTCAGCAGAACCGGGCAGTAGCTGGGGGAAAGGCAGTTCTGGCAGTGGGAGATTGTGACCATCAACTCATTGACCACCTACTTAAAGCACACCCCAGACTCAAATGGAGGGAAGAACATGCAGACTAATTAGCATGAGGAGCAAGAGATACAATCAATAGGAATTTGAGTACTAATTAGTATAAAAAGTTATGTAATCTGTAACCAGTGAATGCTGATGCCTTTGTTTGTTAAAATGCACAGTCTTGATGATCAAGGAGCCAGCCTTTTGTGGATTATCTCCCTACTTTGCACAAACTAGAATAAAAAATTGAAACACTTTACCTCGGTGTGTGAATTGGTGTTGCACATTGGGGAACAAGAAGCACAATGCAATGGTTCACATCATCATTTCTGTTATTTTGGGAGCAATAAGGGGAAAGACTCCATTTTGAGACTGAGAACGTCTTCCTGGGCTATCTTTGATATGCTGCCGATGTGTTTATTTTCTAAGGCAACACCTGGGTTTGCAGACTGCCTGTTTTGCCTGACGACTTGGAAAGCACTTTAGAGCAGATTCATTCAAAGGGACTATATGCTTGATTTAATGTATATATATTTTATAAAGGCAATTTTAAGTGCTTCAAGGGACAGATGGAGGCAATATATCCAACACAAAATGCTTATATGGTGTTTTGAGAATGCAAAGTACACAAGAGCCAGACAGTTGAAAAAAATACTGTGCCCAGTGAAAACTGGTAAAATTGAAACTGTTATAATAAAGACTAAGACGCAATGGTATCGATGGCTCAAACTTCCAAACACCTTCAGAAACAAACTCTAAATACAGGTAAAAAACTGAAGAAGAGATAAGATGTAGAGCATATCCACGGAAATCTCGGTATGCTTTCAGGTTTTGTGGATGTCTTTGCCTGAAAATGTCTACCTTTTCTGTGTGTTTAATAATGCCGTATGCAACTGTTTACAATATTCGTTTGGGGTTTATTGGCTGTAGAGAGAACAATTTTGACCACAGTACAGTCAAAGAGGGCAGACCAATGTATCTACTTACATGACTAAAACCTGTGTGCTGCTAAGTCTTTGAAAGATCAGGTTTGGAAACCTCTTTCTGATTTTAGCTAAGATATCATTTCAACCAGGTTTACTAAATAACTTCAGTTTAAACACATGCTTTTGGGTATCAGTATACGAGCATTTTAAATCAGTCTCGAAGTCAATAAATAGTTTCAACATGTCTAAATATTTTTAAACACAGCTATTTTGTCTCTGTTGAACCTGGTAAGAGGTACCATTTGGAAATATTTGTTTTCAAAAGTCCAAAATGCCATGCACCTGGACTCCTACTTGCCTAAGCTGTGTGCCTTATAGTAGAGATCTGCTCTCTACACAGGCTTTGCATTTAGCAAAGACACTAATCTTAATTACTGTGTCCAAGGTTGTTCTTCCAGCATCACAGGTTCCTTCTTCCTGTTATGGAAAAGCTGCCCTCAGGTGCAGGAAAGGGTGCATGGAGGTCGCCCTGGATGGAGTAGGGTTGGGGCCAGAGGGAGCAGGCTCTTTCATGCACAGACCCAGTCCCTCTACCCTGTATAACTCCATTCAAATAGGACTAGAAGGCATTTTTATGTTTACAGCATCTTTTGTGGCTGGAGGAGAGGGGGAACAGGACCAAAAATAACACACAGCCCTTTTTCATGTGGTTTCCTAACAACACTAACATTCTTTAAGTCCTGTCAGCCCTCTCTGTCTTATCTGATCATTCATTTATTTGTATTCTGTCTCTCTCCCAAGATGCTCGATACTGAGCACCTCTTACAAGTTCCTGAGTGCCCGCTAAGCCTGCTGAGGACTACTGAAAGCTTCAAAAGAAAGACAGGACACTCCAAGCCTTTGGCACAATCTTTGCTGCAAATTTAATGGATTGCTGTTCTTGCAACTACATTGTGTCCCCAATCCCAGCTGCTGCAGTAGGGGTGCAAACACCAGAGCCTAGAAAAGGCAGGGAAGAAGTGGAGTTTCCACTTTGCAGTCTTGGCACGTAGGAGGTGAGACCGTTAAGAAGAGACTTTAACAAGCCCAGTCATAATCTACCTCTCCTTTAAACTACAGAGCAGAGAAGAGCCAGGATGTCTACTGAACTCTGATTTTTGGGGCTTCTAGTTAAAGTGCTCTTTTGCCTGGGGCTAGAGTCATACGAGTCAGAATGGGAGGCAAATTAGGCTTAAAATCATGTTTTCACCAGTGTTTAATGTAAAATGTGAATGTTCTCCCAGAGGAGGTTTGTAACTCATCAGTTAGTCTAGCTGGAAACTGAAAAATAAATAATTTAGTAGATATGCTACAACAAGGATTACAAACATGCAGACCGATGTAAACAGCGCCTGATATAGGCTAACACTCAGATGAGCTCTGCCTTTGATTCTGGAAGCTGAGATTTTTTACAATCCTCATGCTTCTACAGAGGCATAAACCCCTGCTATGTTCAATGCCTGCCAGCAATTACCATATTGTGGTTTCTCAAATAATGAAATAACAACAAAGATGAAGAAGGACTGCTAAACTTTGATGAGTAAAAACCAATCATAAACCAAGAAAACATGAAGAAATAAATCCATAAGCTTTTTTTTTTTCTGATCTAAGAGTGCTGTAACTGATAGCCTGCATTATACCCTCACATGTTTGTTTATCCAACCCACAAACTCGATTGTCTGCTTCAGTGCTGACTTGAAGCTAACCTTAAAGCTGCTTAACAAAGCTTAATAGTAAAACTCAGTAAATGTTACTGTGCTGTTAAAACAGATTCTTTGGATCTTGGCTTAACCTTTCATGATAAACACTTTAACAAAATCATTGAACCAAAAATATTAGGAGAAACTGACCTCCAATCCATAACCTGCTAGGACCGTACCCTTGCCATGGAAAAAGAGAAAATGCAGGCTACTTTTCTCTGCTTTGCAACTTACTGTAATATACTTTAAAAGTAAATATATGAAAGAGATAGATATAGCTTTTACATATGGGGTTGCAGATGTACCAAAGGGAATGTGATAACTTGGTGAAGAATATCAAACTATATTGCTAAAAAGACACAGATGTGTGGGAACTGATGAAAACATGACATTAAAGATATGCTAGCATTTCCATTAACTTACACCCCTCCCATTAAAAGTGCTCTAAGCATGGAATATATTTAGCTACAATTCTTCTTTCAGTCACTTCAAAGTGGAGGAGAATCTGGGTGTAAACAGTCTCAATAGATTTCACCAAGAGAGTTTCCTGTTCCTCAGTTATGCATTTCTCACTGTATTTTATTTCATGATACCCGAAATTCATTTTGAAAACACACTTTCTAGATCTTAGTGCTCCCAAGAATTGCCTCAAGTATTCTGCTGCATGAAAATGTAGATTCCTACACTGTGGTCCTGGTACAAGAAAGTAATTACACAGCTAGCATTTTAAGGTGCATCAAATGATTGCACTGTTTAATTCAGGAGGACATGATTAATTTAATACTTGGGTTTTTTTCCATAGCTTGCCATTTCCTATGGCTGCCAATGTTAGTCTAGTCCTCAGGAGAAATTCTGTAACTTCCAAACTTGAAGCCATTCTGTATTACACCAATAGCCCCTGACTAATGCATTTTTTTGGCAACGAAGCAGTCATTTCAGGGAATGAAAAATTGGCAGAAGTTTCTTCTGCCAACCTAAGGATATCCTTTTCCAAGGAAGAATTCCATGTGAGTCTTTAAGATTAATTAGCTTAAGTTTCCCATTACTGCAAAGTGAAGGCAGCTATACATATACCAAGTATACAGCTGTATTTTTGCCTTACTTATAAGGATGTTTAAGGTTTCTCATTTCCTGTTTCTGGGCTAGGACACTCTAAGAAATATCAAAAATCCTCAGTTCTACTGAAATGGACTTGTTTTAGATGTGTCACTATTTACATAATAAGTAATACCAGAGTGATGTCTCAGAATTTTCTCTTCAATGCAAATATTTCAGCACATTGCTTACTGTATTTAAATTTTATTCATGTCTTACACAGAGTTGTAATCAAATTGGTTTGAATGTTTCATGTAAAGTCGTTGTATAAACCATATTTCTTAAGTAGAAGCATGTATGAAAACAAACACATTCATTTTCTGAATTATATGAGTTTATGATAGTATATAAAATCCTTCAGTGTTTTTAACATGATTATATGACACTTATCTGGGAGGTTGGGATTATGTATCAAGTAATAAAGTTTCTGTAGACACCTAATAAATCAGGCTGCAAAATAACACAATCTGGATTCTCACCCCAAGACATAAAAACTCTTTCAGGGATACATTAAATGAGGTTTATGGGTATTTCATTTTTTATGTTTGTATCTTTTATTTAAAGATCTTTTCTGAACTACGTAGCTCCTTGTGAAAGTAACACAAAATTTGTTACATCTTGATAGATAGTGGTCCAAAAAATTAAAACATTGGAAGATCCCAAGTTGCTAATTGTGCCATTTCTCCTCTTACACCTCCTGTTCCTGATGCAGAAACTTCAGAATTATCACCTTTCACAGGGAATTCAAGAAATGCTATATAATGCTACATGATAGCTTGTTTTCCTTCGGCACACTTTGACAAATCTGTGAGTGCATATGTATTTGAAATACAACAATCCAAATCAATGGGCCCAAAGCTACGGCTTGCAGACCTAACTTGGTCTACCGTGATCATCTCTGATCATGACTTGCTCCTTGCTAATTCCTTGCTAATACCTTCCCCCACATCTTTGCAGCTTATACTCTAACAGCAAAAAGTGTATTCCCTGCATGAGCAGTTTACATCCCCCTTCCTTTGAATGGATGTAAAGGAATCTATGGCAGGAAGACTAAGGAAGACTGCAGGCCAGATGGAGGCACTTCCAGTGAGCCTGCTGTGGCCTAAGAATGGTTACTCCTGACATAAATTAGTCAATACTGCACTTCCCACCAAAGGATCTTCACAGTGATGCTGGCAGAACTAACAGACATTTAGAAGTACAATAGGGTTACGGTTCTTAATATCATTTTCTCAAAAAAGTCCTGCTGCTTGCTCTCTCCCAAAGAGCAATTCAGAAATAACTACGGCAAGTTTTCAGGAGCTTCAGAATTATTTTAGCTCCTGATTTGTGGCTTTATGTATCCTAGTCCCCATCTTCAGGGGCCCTATTCAGTGTGGACCAGTTCCATGGACCTAAATGAGTCATGTCTTTCATTTCAATAAGATGACTCACATGCTTAGTTGGATGTGTTTGCATGCTAATAGTCCTTCAAATAAAAAAATTAGACAGAAGAATCATAGTTTTGAAACACAAAATGGCATTTCTCAGTTGCTTGTGCCAGGACAAGGAAATATCCTCGGCCTACATTGCAGGCCTGGAAAAAACACCCGTCTGTCAAAAATTCTTCAACATCCACTACCATCTACATAATTGTGAGAGCATCTTTCCACAGAAACAGCTTTTCTTGAAGCAGAACAGTATTCCAGCTGTTAACCTGTGCCTCTCAGGTTTTACATGTATTCACTGAGAAACACCAAAATTAAATATAAAGGTAAGAAATCAGCTCACATGATAGATGAGCTAATGAGAATCTAAGTAATTAGATCAGTCTAAGGAAGTATAGGAGCAGTATTAGTTGATGTAATGCAATAATTTAAACCCATAGGAACTAAAATTGTATTTTTTATTCCTATTACTTAAAATAATTTCCAAAAGTAACGAGACCAGTTGTGCTTTTTAAAAGAACAGGTTAGACAACATTTGCTGCAAACTGTTCACTAAATCAACTAATCTACCTGGGGAAAAAAACCAAACAAAAAATGCTATCTTTTTTGGAGGCCAAAGTGTTTGTCCAGGAGCTGTGTGCTCAAGAGCTTGCCTAGTTTTTTAAGTGTAGTGATTGGAAAGATAATTGCTTTTTCTTACAGATCTTGCCTTGCTCATATAGTCATTGCAACTGCATCATCCATGGTACAGGAATATCCTATGATTCACTGACTAGTAAGTCTGAAAGGCCGACCATTTTGTCCGGCATTTTGTCTAGCAATGTGCCAATTTGGAACACTTTCAAGGGTGTGTGAGGTTGTTTTTTTCCCTTCAGATGGTAAGAGAGTGCTGGGAAGGCTTGCGGGAGCCAGCTGACACTGCCTCTCATCTCTGTAGCTGTATCCACTATGCGTGTGGGAACGGCTACCAGCTCCACCCAAGTCCTGCTGAATTCCTGTGGCCTTGCTTGGATGTTTATCCAAATATGCTCCACGACCATGCTTTATGTCACTCAAAATCTGATTGTTTGTTGTCTTTCCTTCCTGAACTATTTCTCCAGGGGACAGAAGAATGCCAGGATTAGCTATTTTAGGGAGCCCAGGTGATGGATAAGGTCAAGGAGTGTCAGCCTGTATATTCCTAGGGACTGGAAAACCATCTCCACTAACTAGTTACATTTTTTTTATACGTTAGAGTGTAATACCAAACCTGTCACTTAGATAGACCATTGTGTTCTTCATACTCTTTTGTGGTCACTTTTCAAGTACGTTTTCTGTGATTGTAAATACAAAACCCTGTAGCTTTTAGAGTGACAGCTGGAGATCCATTCCAGCTCAGAGTACAAGGTTCTGCACTTTAAGTACAGCAATGGAGGGGCAGTGCAAAGCAGCTAACTCTGTTAGACATTTCCACCCAGGCTTTTTCCTGTTTTATGAAAGTAACTGCATTGAACAAAAATATATACAAGCTGAATCCACATCAAAGACATATGTGCTTTTAGTATAAAACCAGAAATTAGTATTTTGTCTTCTTGTTCTTCCACTGAACTTCCAGCCGCCCCCGGTTTGCTGAAATCCCTTACTGAATGTACAAGCATGCCCATCATCCTTTACAATGCAGCTCTCTTGACATTATTGTTATTATAATTCTGGATGTGTGCCCTGCCTGTGTTTGCATTGGAAGCAAAGAGTACAAACAAAATCAAATGCTCACATTCAGATACAGGTAACACCAATAAAGCAGATTATGCTGGAGACATTTATCTGCAATTTCCTTGCTGTACAGAGTCCCCCAGGATTTTTTTTATTCTGCTGTTGGCCCTCAAAGACATCTGTCATTTTTTTAGGCTGATTTGTTGGATTGCCCAGATTATATTCTTTCTAATGGTGTATTTTGCATGTGCATAATTGCAGTGCTTAAAGATACGTTCTTCATTTTGAGATTTGTTTGTTTTTCTGTTTGTTTCCAATCATCCTTTAACCTTTACAACCTTCATGCATTCTCGTTTTACATACGCTTACAAATTTCCCAGCAGGGGAATATAACTCAACTGGAGCACACTGTATGCTTAAGCGTTGTAAAGAAAACAAACCCTTTTCTGCACCTTGCCATTAGTAATGCCAGAGCAAAAGCTACCTATGAAGCTATCAAGCCTCGGCGAGGCTCCCGAGAAAACACCCCTCTAAATGGAGCCCTCACCGCATATCCAGGCTGTTTCTTTCTTTCTATCAAGCTCAAACCATCCCAAAGTGGGTCCGACACTTCAGGCATGTGAGCCAAGCTGACCTGACGTGGATATGCCGCGCAGCCCGGGCGCATCGGCGGTCACCCCTCGGCCCAAACCCCGGCCGCTGGCCGGGAGAGGCTCGTCTCGCTGCTGGACAGGGGAAAGCCGGGGTGTTTGCGATACAAAGCCTTCACCTAAGAGAGGGAGAGTCGCCGACATGTCAAGGGAGCGCAAGAGTAGCAGTACAGTCAGCGATGCTTTGAACCCCGCGCTCCCCTGACAGAAAACAACCCGCTCTCCAGCACGGCTCCTCCAAACCCTGCGGGATTTTCTCTGCCGGGAATGCGGGCTGCTGGCACCGGGGCCGGGCGGGGCGTGCAGCACCGGGAGGCTCGGGCGAGGCGGGCGGCGGGGCCCCGCTGGGGCACACCCGGCCGGCGCGGCGCTCCCGGGGCGGGGCGGGAGGCGGAGCCTTGGCGCCACGGCCGAGCCCC